>JAHREE010000430.1:587627-659895 GCA_033628505.1 Tringa tobata
CTATTGGAAGAACTGAAATTGAGGTGGCATGGGGCTGGGGGAGGGAGAAGTTAATTAAATTGTTAGTAAATAGCTACTGATGTTTGCATTATAGTAATTTAAACTCAGTATGTTCTCTCTCTTGTATGTCCTGCATCTGTTCTGAACTTCTATTTAATTGTAAATGTATACAACACTCTAAAATAAGACAGCTTGTTAATTTTTGACAGGGATAAATTAAAAAGGCAGGTGGTATTCTCCAGTATCATTTTGTTGTTATTAGCATAAAATAAAAAGTGGTTTACAATATAGAGCTTTCAGGTCTTGCAGGTACTATGGTAAGGATTCTGTGTGTGGGATATTGCATTTTTTCAAGTGTGGTCCATTTTACAATCAGTAGTCAGGGACCACCTTTTTTGTGAACTCTGGAACAGAGGGCTGTATTGTAATGGCACCTGGAAGCTTCAACTTGCAACAATGCCAGATGATACTACTGAAAATGAGAGAGAAAAAAGAGACAGTTTTTGTTGCAGAGAACTTAAAACGTATCAAACAGGGACGGCAGGAAGACAGACAGGCAAGACCAATGCGATATGACGAGACAGCCTGCAGTAGCAATGTCAGGGAGCCTGACAATTTAATCCAGACATCTTTAATGCGTTTTCTAGAACCCAATTTTTCTAGTTTTGCTCACAAAAAAAAAGACTCCACATGATACTACAAAGAACTTATTCAGAACTCTGCATGCAAGTTAGTCAGGAGAAATCAGTCTTGGCCTTCTAATGAAGAATTAAAACAAAGCAAGGGAGTCCAAAGGCATTTTTCAGTCCACTGGAAAATGAAGAGAATGGGAAGAGGAAAGTAGGATACTACTGAATATTCACTCTTCAAATTATGAAACCCTTGAAATAAGCCCCTCCTTCCTTTCCTCTCTGGAAACTCATAGAGTTTGGCAAAAGAAAATGTGCTAGGGCTGGGAAGGAGAACCTGAGAAGGTACTTCATGATACCTGAATCACGGGTGTAAAAGAGTAATTAGGGAGTAGCCAGTAGGGAATGAGGCCTTCACCTGTCTGTGGTGCTGAGTGGAGAGAGAAAATAGGACGAAAGTCACAGCATCCTGCCGTCCATTCTGTGGATTACACCGGCAGTGACCCACAGAAAGTCTTGGAGTGTGGGGCTGAATCAGTCCCACCCATGCGTTTCCCAGGGGACTGCCTGCAACTGCTGCTTCAAGGTACAGTCAGACCCATTATACACATTTCTACTGGTCTGTGGGATGTGGATTTGGACCAAATGATGGTGATTACACTAATTTGGGGATATTCAGCTCAAGATGCTTTGTAATGACCTGAGTGCTCATCTTCAGAGATCAAGCCTCTGGGGACATTTCAGACTGAGCAAGCCAGAAATACAAGCCAATTCAGAAACACTGCAAAAATCCTGGTCAGAGACTTAAAAATGTTAACCGTTCATCCACATTTGTATATTTTCCTTGAAATCAGACATCTTGAGGATTTTCACCTTTTGCTAGATAAAAAAAGTGCAATAGGAAGATTATTGTGTGTGTGTGTTTAGAAGCCATGTGAGCTTTTACACCTGCATGCAAAACAAAATAAATATATTTTGTTACTACTTTGAACCATATAGCCACTTCTATTAAAAGCTGCATGCAAATAGCTATCTTTAGTGTACCATAGATTAGTCATATTTGTTTTCCAAGGAAGATTATAAATAGTGTTTAGGGGGGAAACAGAGTATTTTGCAAATGAGCCCAGATGGAAAACTAACAGATGGTCTAGTACTGTATTTTGTATGCTTAGCCCTACATTTAAATTAAAAATTTTCATAATTAAGACGAAGGTCTGTAACAACACTTGCTACTTTTCCTGTGGCAGCATCATATATCATGTATCACACGTATGAACTGCAGGCTTTTCATAACATAGTGGTAAAACATATCTAAAAGTACTTATTTAAAAGAAAGGGAGGGAATAAAATACAATTGATGGAAATTAAAGAAAGGGGAAAATAAAAACATTTATACAAACATACATCATATAATAAAGATATCTCCCACCATCTCGACTTTTTCCACTGCAAATTGAATGACCCACCACTTCACTTGGAAGGGGAAGGGGAAGGAGAAGAAGGATCACCTTTTTTATGTGCCTTTAACCAAAAACCATAAGGCCAGTAGGATTTTCCTATCGCATTACCTGAATGAAAAGAGGTTCTTGAATTTTAATATTTAAAATATCAGGAGAAGCCAGTTGACAGACTGTGGTCCTATGCACACATTGTATTCTGAGAACTGAATCAAAAGCAGTGATGTACATAATAATATTTTCCTTCCATAAAATGGCATGTATATGCATGTAGATGTTACTACCGGAGGCTCATTTGCCAAATTAAGGGCAGTACCTTGCACATGATCTGACAGGTCAGGGGATACAGCAGGCAGAGCAGAGGCTCTTTTCTCAGAATGCAACCCCAACCTGTGCTCCACACCACCCACAACAATGGCGTGGCATGGGAGAGATGCGACAGCTGCACTCATACCCAACAGCCTCTCTACCTCTCCATTGCTCATTTCAGGTCATCTGTTAAAGGAGGGAAGAGAGGCTCCTTCTACAGCAGTCTATAAGCAGGCTGCATTGAAGTCAATTGCAAGTTACACATGTTCTCGGACCACCCAGGATTCAGAAAGAGTAAAAAATGGCTTCAAAGTGGTTCTGCCTTCCTGCTGAGCTCCCTGAGATATTTTCCTCAGTTGCCCCAAGCCAGAAGCCAATAGCCCAGGCATAACCTTTTGGCAAGAGGGACTGCCTCTGTACAAGGCACAAACACCACCCAAATCTACCTGCCAGGTAGTTTTCCTGAATATCAGCAGGGTTCAGTAAAACTGATGCTATGGGGAGACCCCAGGCTGCAAGTCAGCAACTCACTGGGCTTACAAATCAGTTCGCAGTGGTAGGAAATATGTGCTCTGTTATCAGATAGCTTCTTTTATTGCTCTCACAGTCATAACATTTAAGTGCCTTACCACAGCGTGTTAAATAGTGTGACTCAGAACTATCATCTGGCTCATTTTCCATCTCAGTCTTTCCCCATGGAGGGATTCTAATGTACAGCACTGTCTTGTTTTGCTAGGGTAAATACTATGTCTTGACACGTTGCTGTGTATACGTTAGCAAAGGAAAGCCTGAAGCTGCATGCCTTGGCTTGGAGAGGAGTGGGGGACGCTTGTGACAGTCGCCCCCCCTGTAGGAGCTCATCCCACGGGCATGGGTCAGCTCCGAAAATGGCAGAGACAAGCTTGCCCTTTTTGATAACAAAAATAGCTTGAAAGATGCGGGCTAAGACACCAAATCTAGAAACTTACTATTCTTGGTTAACCAATCAGATAGCAGTAAGTTCTTAGGCGTCCATGTTACTATTTGTAAAACCAAGTAAGAGGCTGTTTCCTTCATTGGGAATGCTGCTGTAATGCTGTCAGTCTCTGACTGCTCTTTCAGAATTCTCTGTGTAGGTTTGACATTTCTGGAAGTAAATCTTTGAGAGAAATGCCCACTCATTAAATTACCTCCATCCCAGCTTTTCCTCATGTGTGTATTGCTGATCAGGTGGCTGCAGAGACATCTGCTGGTTGTTACGCATTTTGAGTATTAATTAATCCTGAAATCATGTTTAGATTCTTTCATATCTTCTTCGGTTTCTGAAATTAGTTGAAATCAGATTTAGCTGATTGATGCAAAGGAGGAGTAAAGAACTGACCTGCTCTGCTTCTGTGATGAGATTTAGTAAGCTTTTTGAGTTGAAGAAAATCTAGTTTGAGCTACAGATGTGATGGTAGGGCCTGAGTTCTCAACATCAACAATAGCAGAGTTGGGTTCGTTTAGATGTTTATGATTATTTCCACATCCTATGTGACATTTTCTCATATCTTATGTATGCCCCAAATAGTCTTCATCTTTACTTCTGCATTGCAAGGGCTAATTCTTCAAAGTAAAGAATATTCTTTATCTTTTGGTGCACTATTTGGAAAAGTTATACTGTCATGAAGGTAGACAACACTACTTTTTGCTTCAGTAGTTTATGTGTCTTGCAGTTCTGTTTGTTTGTGTTTGGGAAGACACACTTCCAGTTCTTCCAAGGAGCCACTAGTCCCTCCACCCTGTCCTGCCCCTCCATTGACACTGTTAAAGTTTAAACCAATTTGACCCTAAATGGTAGACTCCACAGTTATCAGCTAAATTACACCATTCTGCAGACCTGGTAATCCAGGGTACTGAAACACCAGTTTGATAATCCAGCAACATGCAATCTAATCTGGGTTTTCAAGGCAGGTGATTTTGACTGTAAATCAGTTCTTTACACAGGTTTGTCTCTTCTGTTCTTAATTACACCTGTGCAAATCTTCATTTGTTTATCATAGTCAAATATATTGTATGGGCCATTTGCATTCCCAGAAGGCATATTTCCATATTGAACACTTCTCTGAGAATGAAAATGTCTCAGTCATTAATTCAAATGTGACACACAAAATAGTTAATATTCTCTTAGTTGGTGTTACCTGAATTTTCAGCCCATAGCTCTAAAAAACTATGTGGCTATAAAATCATGGAATCACAGAACTGTTGGAGTTGGAAGGGACCTTCTAGAGATCATCTAGTCCAACTCCCTGGCCAAAGCAGGATTGTCTAGAGCACATCACTCGGGACTGCATCCAGGTGGATCTTGAAGACCTCCAGAGAAGGGGACTCCACGACCTCCCTGGGCAGCCCGTTCCAGTGCTCTGTCACCCTCACTGTAAAGAAGTTCTTCCTCATATTTGAGTGGAACTTCCTATGTTGCAGCTTGTGCCTTGTAAAAGTAGCAGACTTAGAAATTCAACCGCTTGTTAAGGATGAAAGAAAACCAAATTGTTTTCACTTCAGTTTGCTTTGTAAGTTTTTACTGTGTTTTATTTTTTTTTTTCAGTTCCAGCAATCTTTAAGACCCTGCTGGGCACATTAGCCACGGATTCTGTCTTCACAAGGAGAAGATGGTGGGATGTTTCCTCATGCACTTTTCCTCAGCTGGGAAAGGACACACAACACGTGCTCAATTATCTATGTCATATTTCATGGAAAGCTTGTAAATAAAAGACTGGAGATCAGTGCTATAAGTCTTCTGCCTGTGGAAGAGCTCTAGAAGAACTGTCCTGAGGACTCCACTGGCAGAGGGGTACACCCTTGGCTGCGGGGAGGTACAAGGGAGGGATGGTGGACCCAGCCATGTACAGCCCGACTCTCCCCATCTCCATAGCATGTTACACAATGAGGAACCCAGTTGTCATCTGAGTTTGGTGCTGTGATAATATTTTTCAGAGTCTTTGGAAAATATTCAAGGGATCGAATATGAGGGCAAATTGCTGAATGCTGCTGAGATGCCATAAAATCACAGATAGCAGAGAAAGAAGAAAGGAAATTTTCCTCATAGTAATACGAAAGAATTTGTGGTGGGATTTTCACTTAACTCAGCTCATGTTAAACTGAAGAAGACAACATAAGCACGAGATCTCCCAACAGTTCTAGACAGTTAGTGTACCAGACCGTTGCCCAGGTGACCTGCTCAGGAGACGGGATATTTCTTTCAGGTAAAAACAACAGATTTATCTTATTCCCTGTCCCATTTTTTATTTAAGTATATCCTCTTCCTGACTGCAGAAGTGTGGCCTTCCTGTGTCTGCTGTTTTGAATAAAACAACTCAGCACTTTTAATACGGCCCCAGTTCAAAGAAAGCTGCTTCATCACTGCTAAGATCTGGACCTTGGGGATGTCAGTCCCCTTGGCTAGACACTTCTGTAACTTGTACAGTAGTGGACTGGCTCTCCCACAGCAGGCTGGAGTAGAGATTAATAGCTGTAGGGAGACTCATGCTGAGGGAGCTCGTGCACCTCAGTCTTGAGACTAGACTCCTATGACAGAGCTTTTTCTCAAGGGCTGCTCAGACCAGGAGTTTGATTTAGACGCTCACCATGTTAAATGCAAACCAGTGTCTTGGGAAATGTGTGCTGGGGCACTGTATGGGGAGTCCCCATCACTGGTTAATAGAAAGGAGGAATTACCGCTTAGTGCCTTTTCTCCAGCTAGGCTCAGAAATGGCTATTTTAGGGCAGGTAGTCAAATTCTTGCTCTCACAAAGACTCTCTTGCCGCCAGTGGACCCATCAGGTGGAAAACTGTCAGTGTGACAAATGAATATGCCAGGGAAAGGTTGAGGACAGTGGCAGGTTTTAGAGTAGTGACCCTGACACAACTGCACAGATGGAAGCGGTCACAGAGAGGCACGGAGACTAGCTATTGCTCTGCTCACAAGTTTAATCATAGGAAAGATGTAAGGCAGCAGGTGAAGACACTCGGGGAAGGACCACTTCCTCCATTTTAACCTTGGGATGTCCTTTCTCTAAGCATTCCCCAGCATGACCCTTTTCCTGGAGTTCTTCAGAGGACAAAAATTCCAGTGCCAACTGAAACTGGAGTCCTGACCTTCATCTGTGAAAAGGCGGAAAATGAGGATGAGAGGTGAGTTGTTTTGTGACTTGAAGCAAACAGCAGAACTCTGAAATATCTGCCTCACTCCTTTGTCCCTTAAACGCGCATGTCCTGACAAACTCTCATTGTCTTTCTAAGAAGGAAATCTTTCATGATGATCACTGTGTATTCTTGAGAGAATTGTGTTTACACGTGGCACCTGCATGATGGTAAAACTTTTCCTTCCCTAAAGAGATTGTTTTGAATTGTCTTTGTTTGTTTATTTGTTCATTTGTTTTGTTTTTTGTTTTGTTTTGTCTTGAGCAGGTTTGGGGGCATCTTTAATCATCAGATCTTGAATGTGTGGTTCAAGACCTTATTACAAGCACTTTAACTACTGACAGATGAGGAGTAAAATCCATAAGTGGATTTTTCCACAGTATGACATAAACCGCAAATGTTAGGGGAACCATGGGGCTACTGCTTTGTATTAGTATATCCAAGAAAAAGAGGGTTTATTTCCAACATCTGTTCTCTGTTTACTGTGATGTCCTTCAGCAAACTCAGAAGTTGTTGCTGCTTGTGGAAAACAGAAGAAGACTTTTAATTTTTTTTTTTTGTTTTTTTTGTTTTTTTCAAGTACAGCTCTATCTGATTCATTTTGTTTCAGCAACTGAAGTCAACAGCCTATCTCTAGCAGCAATTTATATGAGAATACACGACTGTGAGCGTTTGTCAAGGTTACCTAAGGTGAGGTGAGGTGAGGGCTTCCTATCCTGGCCCAAGGGGAAGGTTGTACTTTTACAGTGGGCAGGACTGCCTACAATCTTGCAGCTGATCAGAAGTTCACCAGAGCTCAACCTTGCTCCTGCTTGCTGCAGCTGACCCCGGTTCAATACACTGGTAGGACTGGTGCACTGGTTGGTATGGGAGGCACAGCCCACTGTCGCAGGCAGATCTGATAAGGATTCCTTCTCCTGGTGCATCGTTTTGGAAAACAAGTGAGGTCAACACAAAGGGAAAGGCATGCCTGGAAACAGCAGGTTGCATGATGGATGAGGAGGGGATGGCTGTTGTGCTCCTAAGCTTTGCTTGTGGCTCCAGAAAAAAAAAAAAAACACAAAGTGGACTGGAGGAGAAAAGAGGGCTGGAAAAGAGGGATAGAGTCTGTTCACAGAGTTTATGATCAGTGCAGGGATTCAAGCAGAACTTGATGCATAGGCCTGTCCCCTTCAGAAAGGTGAATGTTGCTCAGTGGGAGAGTTAATGCTTTCAGCTGCCCTGCTCTGCTGTCACGCAGACACCGTGGGTATTGCTTACAAAGAAAATTCAGTATTGTATCTTCAGCAAGCACATCACTGAGACTGAAAGTGCCGCAGCAGTGAGGGTAAATGCTGGCTACATGCAGCATTTCTAAATACTCTAGAAATAATGTGGCATGCAAAATTAAGCACGGGAAGATTTATGCGCCGAGCATTCCCCTGTTTAACAAGGATGCAGTGAAAATCCAAGACACTGCAATTAGGATCATATGACCAGTTATGGTACAAATGGAGCAAACTTCAGCAGAGGGATGGAGAACTGTTTTGTTTCCTGAAGCTGAAAAACGGATCAGTGGAAATGTAAGAGGCCTTCTGTGGCCAGGAAAGGAGGGTTGCAGAGGAAACTTCTATGGACATGCTTTACAAATCTTTTTCATAACTCTTAGAGCAGAAGGAAACTTATTCTCTCCTGTTGTTATGGGAGAAAATAAATTTACTGAGTTAGATCCTGAAGTCCCTTTTGTTTACTGTTTGGGAACCTGCCTGAGCAAAGGCAAAGTAAAAAGGGAATATCAGGATAGTAGGATTTTACCCAAGTTTCAATAAAGCAATGTTGAGGATCATCGTAACTATCTGAATAAATTCTTCCCTACTTTGCTCTGGGAAAGACAGCTAAATGAATGTCACTGGCGCCAGAATTTGTGTCCTCTTTTCAGGGTCCTTGGGGAACATATATATACAGTTTTATGCATTTCCTGAAAAGGCGGATCCCTGGGCTGCGACCAATGGCTCCAGAAAGAGCACCAGGGTCTCCACAAAACTCTCCTGACTTATGCTGCCCAAGTGACTTTGGTTGCTGTTGCCTTCTCTGCCTGCAGGGCTGTGGTCGCACAGCCCAACCCACTAGTGTAGCTCAGAGGGCATTTCCATGCTTCTTCTATGCTAGCCTTACCCAGCTTCTCCTATTTTGTGATAAATGGGCTATTTGGCAAGGGCAGGTACACAAGGTGGTATTTCTGTGAAATAACACTGCTCTAAAGACACCATATTTTACTCTTGCTTCAAGCCACATTTTCAATATTGTCCTTAATGCATACCATTCCACCACCATGCCTGAAGGAAATTTTGTCCTGACCTCCTTTGCACTGCAAGGCTCTGGGGAATAGACACAAGCATGCTGAACACAGTACCTTGAGGCTAACACATCGGTAGGGTTACTGAGTCCCCAGTCGTCTGCAGCTAAAAACATTCAAAAACTTGCACAGTTTTCTTTTTGGTTTTTTTTGGCTCCACTTCTGCAATAGATGTGTAATTGAATTGTATTCCCAGTGTGTCAGGTAAGTCCAGCTCTCTGCCGTAAAGATGTCTTAAGGTTTTCTAAGTACCTGAGATAGATGTCGTTGATAATCTTTCCATGGATAGCTCTTAAATGAGGCCTGCAGAAACAGTTTTCTAAGTCCTGAGTCATAACAGGGTGCTGGAGTTCATAATAGGTAGAGACTGAAGAGATAGGAGCACGCTGTTAACTTGTCTTTGTTAGGATATTTTCAAGCAGCTGGGATGACAGCTTTTCAAAAGCTGCCATTTTTTGTTCTTAGAATTGACCTTTCAGCATGCAATAAGGAAAATGGAGATGGTCCTTATTCCTGCCTTGGGCAGCACTGCTTCTCTCTGGGGCTAGATCCAGCTGGAGGGGAAGTCGGGCACCAGCTCTGCATCCCTTAATTTTCCCTTGTTCCCACAGAGAGTGTTACAGAGGAACACAGCTGCCTGTGAAATGCTATTATTACAACACTGCAATCAACAAGGTACTTTGATGCCAGGAAAAAGCCATCACCCCTGGCTTCCCATTGTTCCTCGGGCCTTATGCTTTGCCCAATGGGTTACTTCGTGATTTTGCACTGTTTCTTGACAAAATGTGCTAAACACCTTAATAGATCATCTCTTTTTTGGAGGGCTTTTATTACTACTGTTGTAGCGACAGCACAGTTATCAAAGTGAAGTTCTTGTTGCTGTCTCTGACACAGTGCACTGCAGCATCATTACGATGTGGTCTGTATTTTAGGGTAGGAGATATTGACAGAGCATGAGCTGCAGGGAAAAGCAGTGAAAGGACAATATCCTGTTCAAAATTAGGTTTGTTTGTACAACGCAAGGAAAAAAGCCATTAAAAAAATGACAAGCACAGCTGGTGCTAAACCACTCTGGTGTGCATCTTTCTTCCTTTCTTGTGGAAACTGCTCTTTTTAGTGAGCCGCAGTGCAGTCATACTCCGTGCTGCTATGCCCTTCTCCCTGTGCAGCTGAGCATGTACCTCCAGCCCTCACTGCTGCCGTGCAGGAGAAGAGAGGCAGCACTGACCTCTCCTCTTCCTTCTGCCTTGATGCAGCACTTTGGCTTTCCTTATTGTTGAGACTTTTGCCCTCTTCCTTTTCCCTCTTCTCGTGCTTCCAACACTGCACCCTGTTTCAGGATCTCCTGGTCTCAGCTTCCACGGCTGATTGTTCCTTTTAACATTAGCTTCTCTGCAGAAAGGGTTGAATTCTGTCCATCTTGTTTCCAAAACTGCTGCTGTTCCCTCTTGTCCCAAGGATCACATCTCCCTTCTCTGCTCATCCTTCCCCTTTGATTGCCTTCAGCATCCTTCCATCAAAGAGGAGTGGCTCCAGCCTTCTCTCCATTTCTCAGTCCTACCCCTTCTATTTTCTTCCTGGCATCAGGTTTAAAACATACCTACTGAAGCAAGTGCCTTGTTTGTGGTTTTTTGTTTGGTTTTTTATTTAGCCATCTGTGCTGAGAAATCCAACAAATAAATAAATTCATCTTGCTTGTTTCCTCCTCCTCCTATTTTTCCTGGAGCAGGTAAAAAACTATTTACATAATCTCGTGCCACAATGGGACCTGGCTTTTTTACTGGAGGAGGAGGAGTGGAGGAGGAGTATGTGTTGATGCCTGTGCCACAGGCTGAGCCCAGAGATATGGAAGAGAATCTGTCCTTAAGGACATAAACCTCTGAGCCAATATGATTGCANAGATATGGAAGAGAATCTGTCCTTAAGGACATAAACCTCTGAGCCAACATGATTGCAGCTTTCGGTTTCTGGGCCCATGCTTTCTTGCTTTTCCTTCTTTCCTTCTCTCTTTCCTTCTCTCTTTCCTTCTCTCTTTCCTTCTCTCTTTTTCTTTCTTTCTCTCTTTCTCTCTCTCTGTCTTTTTTTTTTTTTTTTAATTGTCTGCAGGTGTTTTAGCCTCACTCCTAAGTGACAAAGAAATGTTGAAAATCTATCTATCTTTATAGGGAAACAAAAATGCTGATAGATGACATCTACCCTAGCTCTCAAAAGCAAATTAGCAATAGCAGGACAAGAATATTTAACTCCATCTTTCTGCTGTGTTTATAAATCAGAGAAATGTTACTGCTTCTGCAGCTAGAGAAAGGCATTACAAGATTGTTTTCTTCTCTGCTTTATCACAGACTTCAGTGCTGAACAAATTGTAATGAGCAAACTACCCAGTGAAAACAGTCTTTTCTTCAGTTTGCAAGTGACGTATGCACTGGCTTACACTCTGACAGATTGTTTTGTTCATAAGTTTGAAATATGCTTTGTAGACATATATAAGTTTATGATGTGCCTGCTAACAGTTTCCTTCAACTGTCTGATCATCCCATACCAGTGGACCAGCAGCAAAAAGTGCAAACAAGTAATTTTTCTTACTCAGAAATCAGGAAGTAATAGCAAACCACAACACTGCTTAAATATCCAGTTATTCACAAATACAGCTGTGAAAGGCCGCTTCCAAAAAACATAAGCTATGTAGGGAAGTGAATGTGGCAGAATCATCATGTAATTCAAGATTTAAGAAAACGCTTGTGAATAGTTATGCCTTCTCTTCTTTTTCACCCTGTTTTAGTGTACATGGCACTATCTTTCCTCTGATCTGCTGCCCATCTCTGCTGGAACTCTCTGGTTTATTATAAAGTAAGCCCTGCAGGATGGCGTTCTTGGATGGAGCACAGAAAAAGCCCTCTTTGTTAAATAAAAACAATGTGAGGGAGTCATTGACTGGATTGGCTTGTTGTTGTTTTTGCTGCTTGAATGGCAGATTTACAGGCCTTTGCTGTGTAGGTATTTATTGCTGAGATGGGGGAGGAAATGGAATCGTAAACATCTTGGTGACTTTGAATAAAAGCTAAAGAGGTGCTGAGGTCACTCTAGCAGCTTGTCTTTGCAGAGAGCAACAGAAGGTATTCAGCAGAAGGCAAATACTTGCCTTGGCCAGCTACACTAGAAATCTGCTCAGTTCACATTATTAGCTATTATTTGCTTCTATGGATGAGGTACAGAAAAACAGCACTCTTCTCAGTAAGCTACTTTGCCTGCAATTTACTCTTCCCAGAAAGATCCTTGTGATTACAATATTGAAAAAATGTGGTGGCCAAAGTGTAATTGAGATTTCGTCCCACTACCCAGCTAAAAATGTTATTTTGTACAATAGGGTCTCATTTTGAGAGGCATAAAAATCCCTACATTAAGTTAGTTACCCACTCCAAATACCAGTGTAGGAAGTGGTTTAGGGCAGGAATGAAAAGAAACCATCAAAGTCAGAAACTGCTCTACACTTCAGGCTTGTGTGTTCTTTCTTGGGGCACTGTCCTCACCCACCAAGATTTGTCTCCCGAGAGACCCTTGGCTGCACAAAAAGCAGAGCACAGACCTTTCTTCCAGCAGGCTGAACTGAAGGGGTTGGAGGAGAAGGCTAAGGATTTTTGATGTGGCATTAGCCCTACATAAAATAGAAACAGCTGCTTAGAAAATGTTTTAAAATCTACAAGTAGCTGATATACCTAACTGTAGGAAACTAGGTATTTTGCCAGCAAACATAAACACCTCCAAATACTCTATGTTTCTACCAGGAAGACGACAAAGTTCAGCACTACATGTTACACTTGGACTCTCAAAGCCTTCATAGCAGAACTCATTATCATCTTAGAACAGCAAATGTTATCACTGGAGGAAAAAAATAATTATAAGAATGCTCATTTTTGGTTAAATACTTTTAATTGTGATGCCCCAAGATACAGGCATTTCAACTAGTTTTAGTAAGTGCATTAGCACAAATACTCACAAAAACACTGACAAATACTGTGATGCATGCCCATCACCGAACTGCGTTTTATACACTAAGGAGCATACCCCTCTCTGCAAACACAGATGCAGTCAGAAAGATGATTTGGATAACTTAAGAAATCACTCGAGCTTGTGTTGGATTACTCAGAAGTCAGTATACAAGTATGCTCATTTTGTATTTACTCTCTGACCAATGAGTACCAATGAGTTGACTTTAGCCCTTCTTCCTCGTGATGTAATCCTGATATAAACCTATGTAAGGATTATAATGTCTGTACATTCAGTAGCTTCACTTTCCCATAGCTCCACTATGATAGTGATAACTTATTCAATTTCTGCAAAACAAGAAGATCTGATGTACAAAGTCCATTCCTGCAGAACCTAATCTTCCACTGTTTTTGTCTGAAGGTTCTGTATCTCAGCACTTCCCACACTTGTGCTGATATACAGGGTAGCAAATACACCTTTCAAACATGGGACTTTTTTGCAGCTGCCCTGAAAGTCTATTTCTACCTTTGTCCCATTCCTATCTGGTATTGCAAAAATACCCTTTTCATGCTGACTTCACCGGGGCATGGCAGCCATGTGTAACCCACTCACATCACAAGGGGAAGATCAGAAGGCAAGAAGATTACACAAAGCTTGTATCTTAGGGCTCCCATAACTGATTTCATCTCACCTTAAAATCCAGTACCTCTGCAGACTTGACTACTAGTAAAGTAACTGATGAAACTTTATTTGTGAAGCTCGCATCCTCTCTTAGTGGCTGATGTGTATGACCTGCCATCTTAGCCAACCTGTCCTTTCAGACTGTAGTATCTTTGCAATAGGCCTGCTTTGAGCATGGTCTGGACCAGATTACTTCTGAAGGCTCCCTCCAGTCTAGAATTTGCAGAGCAGTCCAAGGGAAATACCACGTTCTTGTGATACGCAGGATTATGGTACCAAACTCTTCTCCCACCTATGTGTCACCATAGTAGCCTAAACTGACATAGTTACCCTGAAACCAGCAGCAGTAGACAGTCTTAACTGTGCAACTCAAGTGTCCTCTGTTCACATTATGAAAGAAATAATTTAATAGTTTGTTTAATTCAGTCCTCCTTCCAAACAGCTCCCCATGCTGGGGCAGAGGCAGGGGAGAGAAAATCTATAGCTTATTGATCAGCAATGTCACAGAATCACAGAATCTTCCAGGTTGGAAGGGACCTTAAAGATCATCTTGTCCAACCGTCAACCTAATTCTGACAAAGATAAACACCCACACAAGAAACAAAAAGCAACACCATCACTAAACCGTATCTCCCAGCACCACATCAACCCGTCTTTTGAACACCTCCAGGGATGGTGCCTCAACCACCTCCCTGGGCAGCCCATTCCAATGTCTGATAACCCTTTCGGTGAAAAATTTTTTCCTAATATCCAGCCTGAACCTCCCCTGGCATAACTTGAGGCCATTTCCTCTAGTCCTGTCACCTGTGACTTGGGAGAAGAGACCACGTCATCTATGCCCCCCTTGAAACCAGTATATCATTAAAGGATGGACCTATCAAAATTTGCAGGAACTGCTTGTTCCGTCTGATATGTAATCTGCATTTACCATAATGACTTTGAGGAAGCCTGTTCATCAGCCATTGTGTGAGAGTCATATAAGGGAAGGGAAAGAAAGGAGAGAATTTTCCCCATTGGTCCTGCCTCAAATCAGCCCTCTCAAATTCTCAACTGTCTAAAACAAGAAAGCGTTAACCTGAGTTGCCTTCAGAGCCCTGGGGGTCTGAGTTTGCCTGCTGGAGAGATAACTTGTTTTCCTCCAGGCAGAATGTATCACTAATACTTCCCAGTACAAGTGGTTTTTTAACCTATTTTTAAGGGAAAAATATACCAATTAGCTCAGTTTGTGGTTTGCCAGGTCTTAATCCATGACTGGAGGAGACAGGTAGTTTAATGCCTGTAAAAGCTAATTTGTAACATAAAAAGCTGGATGCTGGACTCAGAATCACATACCAAGGTTCTTGGGCTCCATCCACAGATCTGCTACTGTGTCCCAGGAAATATTTCTTGTCCTTACCTCTAGCACAAAAACAATCCCAGTACTGACTCCTGAGATGCTGTCAAGACTTGAGGAGTGAATGTCTTATAAAAGTACTTCTCTTGAAGATAAAGCTTTATGTGCTCAAACGAGGTTCCTGAAAGCTGAAGGGTGTTGCAGCAACCACAGTGAGAAGCACAAATGCACCATTACTATGTCACGTGTCCAGCCGGATCGCCCCCAGGAGAAGACAGGTGCTCACACTATCACAAATGTGTGTGTCCTTTGCTAAAGCCTACTACTCCCACACCACACCAGCTGCATCCTGGCACATAGTGATGAGTCACAGTGTTGTGCTGCCATGCCAAGCTTAGGGGTTGAGTCTCGCTTTGGATTTGTGCCCATGGGGCTCCCAATCCCCACCACAAGTCCAACTGACCCAAGTCGAGTGTGTCTGAGGGATAGAGAAGCTGTTTCCCCTTTTGCTTTTGTAGAGTCTGACCTGTCTTACTCGATGCTGGCTTAGTGTCCTGTCTCTCATGTGTGTGGAAAGTGTTAGGTTTCCTGGCACCAACCCTGCAAGACTCCTGCTGCTCTTCAGAAGGACATTCCTGAGATTTTGAAGTTTTGCCAGGCAAGCCGTTCTGGAGATAACTGAGGTAACACTTGGTCATTCTCAGACTCCAAAAAGACCTAACAACAGGCAAGTATCAACCCAGGCATTCTCATTCTGATATTTCTTGGCCCACAGCATGTGGAAGCTCACCCTCATCCTGCCTTTCCCTTTTCTCCAACACATGCAGAGCAGCTGCCAGCCGTACAAACCTGGAACTCCTTAATGCATACTTGTTCCACAGGAACCCATTTGAACAGAAACCCACTGTGCATGTAATCCCATAGCTACTTCTATAATGTTAGTCTCCTTTAAAAAAAAATAAAAAAAAAAAAAAAAAAGAAGAAAAGAGGGCACCACTGGAGGAGTTGTTTAAGCTTAACTGAAAGGATTCATATGGTTTGTGTCAAACATTCTCTTTGGATGGAACACAGTTACGTGGTGATGAAATCCCTGCAAATATTTTGTGTTTTGAAGATCATGGCCTACATCAAGAATACAGGAAGCCACATTCAATTCCTCCATCTACTGAAATGGACTTGAAAGAGGTTGGTATGGAGAGCGTAGGTGTATGCTCTAGCTAAATATTGTTCTTTGAGCACAGATCTCTTCATTGAGAGAGAATGGATGGCAAAGTTATGAAAATCATGGACTTCCTACTTATTGTCAAGGAAAATTAAATGAGGGGGTCACAGGCAGCTGTGTAAAACTGCCAAGCAAAGCTATACCTGGTATTTACATTCATAGCTATTTTGAAGGGTGCGATCAAAAGAGATGTTGTTCAGTGACACATCCAGCAGCATTACTCCACGTCAGCTGCTGCCCGTTTGCAGCAGCAGATTCAGATATGCCATGGGAGCAACCTATTCTCTGTCTGCTGCAAGCCACTAACCCAGAGCACCCAGGGGCAACCGCAGAAAGGCAGAATGAGAAAGGCAGTGGGATAAGACCATTTGCCGCATGGCACAGTGGGTCACACAGGTAGGGGTGGCTCAAGGATGGGGTGAGGCTCTTTTCAGTGGTGCCCAGAAAAACAACAAGGGAAAATGGGCACAAACTGGAACAGAGGAAGTTCCACCTGAACATGTGGAAAAACTTCTTTACTTTGAGGGTGACAGAGCACTGGAACAGGCTGCCCACAGAGGCTGTGGAGTCTCCTTCTCTGGAGATATTCCTGTGCAAGCCGTTTGAGGTCAACCTGCTTTTTAGGGGGGTGTTGGACTAAATGATCTTCAGAGGTCCCTTCCAACACCTACCGTTCTATGATTCTGTGCAATTCTGTCTGGTGGCTGGTCTCCTGCTACCCATTAATCTGGTGTCCTTCAATTGCCCTCTAGTGGCTGTGACTCGGCCTGGGGGGAGCCACATCCCCTTGGCACAGCTGAAGCAAATGAAGCACTTCGCATGAACATGCAACGTGTCACCTGAAAGCACACATGTGGAAAATGCCTGGTGCTCAATGAAAGCCCCCAGATCTCCTGCTTCTAGTGGTGCTGTACACAAGGTAGCATCCAACAGTGCAGCATTCTGCTTTGCTGATCTTAAGAGCCAGGTTGGGAGGTAACTGGTACGACAAGAGTTGTGAATGCTTAGCAGGCCCTCCTTGCATTTGCACAAGATGCAGTTTTAAAGGATGCTGTCTGAGGGCAAGTTTTCTCTTCTGAACCTCTGTTTAAATGGAGATGTAACACGCCAGGCACCAAGGAGGTGAAGCTCCATGTCATTCCCTGAGACAACACAGCCCGAGGCCAATGAGTAAAGGATCCTAACACAAACATTTGTGTCGTCTACCACATACTGAAAAAAGTCTTTGGACAGTAAGGATCTACTGCTAAAGGTTCTCAAGGGTTACTGGAAGATCTTGTGCAAGAGATGCAACCTGGTGAAGGAATTCAAGGTACACTGGGGAGTGGGACTTATTTAAAGGGAGTGGGAAGATTCCCTGACATCATGGATTACAGTGCTGGTTTCTGAGGTCTCCAATACGGCTGCACAGTCCCCGCTTTCAGGCAGTGACTCTGTCTGACCTGCACGTGAGGGTGTTAAAGGAGAAGAGCATCTTGGCTTGGCTTCCGATGCAGAAGATCAAGAAAAGTCAAATTGCTGTCACAGTGAGAGTCAGAACAATTTACAGGGAAACCAATTAGAAATCCCTCCCATGGTCCCTCTTGAATATTTTTTAAGGCTTTTGTCCTCTTATTATTACAGAGCTGCTATTTTTATCTTTCAGACCAGTATTCACTGGCTGCTCCTTGGTTGCCTCCTGCTTAGGTCACATTTGGCAGCAGCACAGCTCTTGCTTCAGTGACTCTGCGACTGCAGAGTTGTTTTGCAGTGCCGGGATTGGTATTCCTAACTTTTCACACCTGATGCAGGCCCCTACATATGATTTTAGTCAAGTTGTTTCAAACCTTTGCGCTGCCTGCGTGTGACGTGTCAGAGTTCAATAAATGCTGCCTCCTGTCCCGCTCCTTCGCGGGGAGTGTAAACTATGTGGGGCAGGGGTCAACTTTTAGGGCGTTTGTGCACCACCTAGCACAATGAGGTCTAGGAGACCAAATGTTTTCCTATCCAGAAAAGCAGAGAAGAAGAAAATAAGGCACTGCATCCTTATGTGAAGACTGCCCCGATCTATGCTGTGTGTGGATGTGTAAATTACAGCAGATGATGCACTTAGCAATTATGTTCTTTGCATACATAAGCAGGAACAACAGCTCCCAAACTGCCAATATCTTTCTCATTTCTCACCGAATGGCTGCGTGTCACATGGTCACACAGCAAGGGGGCTCAAGGAAACGAGAGGAAGGAATGACAGAGGAGGAAGCTTCAAATGGGGAGATACACCCCTCTCCAACAGGGAAATGAACAACAGCATTTTTTTTTTTTTTTAAAGAGGCTGAAATTCACCTGCATTTTAAGCCCTCTCTTGTTTCAGGGAGTTTGGTTTGAGCAATGGACTTTTTAAACTAGTTTTGAAAGCAGGGAAGTGTCTTCAGCTAACCATGCCTCAGTGTGTGTAGCCTGAGGCCATCTGTGTGGTGGGCTGCCTTTTTGATTAACTCGGTTTTCTGCCCTTCCCCGTGTGTCTGCTGGATCTTCATTTTAAAAGAAAACAAAACAAAACAAAGCAAAATCCCCAAACAACAAGAACAACCCAAAAAAGGGAACATCTCTACGTTTTCTTTTCTACTTGTAGACCAATCCATTTCTAAGAACTTCTGTACTTTGTCCCCTACACTGAATTCACCTCTCCACTTATGCAAGTACCGTGCAAGACAGTAAGAGTAAGCATTGGTGCAGAAGACGTTACCCTTCCTGTCCATGTTGGCTGTCTATCAAGCCCTTCCTACAAGTTTCCAGAAAGTTGGAGAGAGACCACACAACTCCAGTTATGTGTGGCTTAGGACTCTCAGGCTAGCTTCTCCTAGGAAAGGGTTACTCCAGCCCTTGAAAGGCTTCACACTGACATGCTGGTGAAGGAAGGCTGAAGTTTCTACAAATGTGTTGATGTCCAGATAATGTTTTATGTCACCTGACACACAGCCTTGCCTGAATCATGGTGTCTGCTGTCTTTTCAGCTTTCCTGTAGGTTTCAGGAGACAGACATTCTTGGCTTTATCTGCATGTGAAAATAGGTTGAGACCTCCAAAGTCAGACATTTGGAAGATGACATAATTTGACATGAGTCAGCATGATTGACAGGTCCAAACATAATGCTGGCTGTTGCAGCTCAAAAGCCCATGGTAAATTGGCAGAGCTGTGAAGCTCACCGTGCCACAGTCTATGTGATGCATCCCTTGATATTCCATCTCCACATACACCCAGAACAGCTATTTGATAGTTTATATTCTTCAGATCACATCAGGGCTCATAAAGGGATCAAGAAGACAGAAATGGAGGTGACCTGAGCTCCTGACAGGTATCTAGTGAAGCATTGACCCTAGGTGCAAATTCACTGAAGGCAAACTTTTGAAATGATATAGACTGTTGGGTGGTGCTGAGCTCTGTTTAAAAACTGGGCCAGAATTATTGCAATGGAAACAGCTGGATACAGAGTGATTTTAAAAATCTGGCTCTTGTTTAGCTGCCTCCATGGGAACTGAGCTAAATTGAAAACCTGGCCCTGACTGGGCATGCTGAGCACTTTAAAATTGATCCTTCTGCTTTTTGGAAATTTCAGCTGCTGTGTTCTGCCAGTAGCTGAGATTTCCTTGTTTTCAACGGGAAACTTTCGGAAGCATTGCTGTTCTTTGTTCTACATTTTTTGTTGCTGCTTTCTTTTTCAGCTGACACAAACATGAATGCCTGTCAGTTTCAGAGTCTGTTCCAGGTTCTGCATGCCAGTGTGGTTACAGCCTGCTAATTCTTTTGCTTACATACCAAAAGGCAGAAGTGGTATCTGTCACCTCACTATTTGTTGCCTTTGAATCCTAGCCTGAATTAGCCTGTGCATCTTTCAGCCCGAGTCCAGAATAACGCTGAAATTCAAGCCTTATCTGCAGGAGGAGCTCTCTCTACCAAAAGCCCCAGCCAAGTCTGGGGCCCTGTTGTACTCACTGTTGTGCAAATAAAGCCTGCATGTTCTCTGCAGAGTAAACAGACAATATTGACATGGAGCAGCAGGAGAAACAGAAGGTATGAAGTGTTGAAGCAACTTAGATAAGGGTGCAGAAAGCATGGACAACCAAGATGAGAACAATACGTAGATCGAATCGATATCCTCGTGTTTCACAAACACAGCTGGACACGCGTGTTTGCTGCATACCATCAGCTGTTGGCAACCAGTGAAGGGTTATTAACATCTAGTGATACAAACAAGATGGGGGATTTCAAACGCTGTACCCAGTTATTTAGTGTGGATGGCTGCCAGTTGACAAGTGAGCTCTTTTGGCAGCATGCTGTGATGCTCTCGTGGGAATGGGAGAAGTGTCAGGGCAGAATACCTCTGTCACCTGTGTCAGCTGCACACTGCTGGGAAATGGCAATTGGTGCTCTGCAGTACATTAGTGCCTTTGGACGCTCTTGCCTCCAGCACAGGGATATCAAGGTACCAGCAGTGCTGGCTAGCTGATCATGATGTGACTTTGGGGCATAGCATAAAATATATGGAAACGGGCTGTTGAGTGTTTTCAGTCCAAAGGGACAAGGTAATACAGCAGGCAGCAGGCTAAATCTGTCTTCTCATGAAGCCCTGGTCTTTGTGTGGCCAAGGAGCCATTTACTGCTTTTCTGAAGCTGAGGAGTGATGGTAAATAGAGACCTGATGCCAGCTGGAGAGTACACAGATGTTTCTGCTTTCATATAAAAGGTATGAGGCTGATCTGAACCGCATGACTGTCTGGGTAGAGGACAAATCTCCCTTCTTCTAACTCCCTGTTGGCCTCCTGAATCTGAAAATGTCTCCTACTGGGCGGTGAAGCCAAAGCTAGGAGTTTGGCAAAAGCAGGAGCGATACTTAGCCTGCTCTCCCTGAATCTGAAAACCTCTTGCTGCACCACTTGTGGCTGTTCAGAAGAGAGCAGCCAGCTTCTCCTCACCCCATACCTCAACAGACTTCATTCCTGTGGTAACACTGTCTTTGCATTTGCATGCAAAGTATGATTTGCACTGCAATGAACACTATGTAGATTGGCTATTATGTGATAAAATCATTCCAGTGGGACAGGGGGCTATGGGAGGGAAATCCCATCTTGTTGTTTTGCTTCTGCTGCCTGAGTCCTGAATGGGTTTTCTGAAAAAAAAAATATAAAATGCTGCAACAAAAAGAGGAGAGGGAGGACCAGCACTGATAGCTGCTAGGCAAAAGAGCCTTTTGTTGGATAAACTTCATCATGAATCACACTCTCTTGTTCCCATATTAAAGACCATACTGCCCTTTGATCTTGTGCCTGTGACCACAAACTCGAGTGCAGGAAAGGTTGTCTGTCTCTCCTTTGCAAGAACTGCTTCTCATGGCACAGGGTCTGTTCTTTTTCCTCTCTCTGGGTGGTAGCAAGGACAGGCTGCACCCTCCACAGGGCAGATGGTGTCTGAATGTCTTTTTTGGGATCTGAGCTCTGCCCACTGTCAGGAGTCAAGCTTTAAAAATGGAGCACTTTCTGTATGAGACACTACATTCACAGTCTCCTTGATATTATAGTCTTATTACATGTTTCGTTTGTGAGCGAATCCTAATAAAAGCCTGACATAGATTAGAAGATGGGCTCCAATACTGGGCATTGCTAGTAGCCTTTTTCTGATGAAATTGTGCTGTGGGTGGCTTGGGTCCAGTATGAAGGAGATTTCCCCTTCTGTTTCTTCAGTATCTCCAGGGCGGTGGGAGGAATGTGCTGCACAATGTGCATTCTTTCCCACTGCTATTTCTGGCCGTGCACAGTTTGCTGCTTCACAATGACTGGACTAGGGTGTTTGGTTAGTGAATAGTCTGTTATGGGAGATTAAACAGATTTCCCTGCAGTCAAAGAACAGTAATCTTGTGATTATTCATTGGTTGTTTTTCTTTTTGGTTGTGTTTTTTGTTTATTTCTTTTTTTTTTTGTTGTTTTGTCCTGAGCAGTTACATATTACTAGAGTTACACGTGTCTTAAGCAAACAGATACCCATGAAGTTCAAAACATGCTTCTGGTTTTGTGCAACTTTTTCTATTACAGCAAGAGGTCCACTTTTGAAGATGGAAATACAGAGATTTGCTGCATATTCTGTGGAGAAACATGGCAACATGACATGAAATCCCTCATCCAAGCTCGGGGAGGGAGTCTTCTCTCAGGCACAAGCACTGGCCCCATGCTTCCTCTTGCTGCCTTCCTGTACTTATGTGGCAGCCATTACATATTTACACATAGGACCTGAGAACCCACCCTATATGTTGCATTAGGATAGAGGCAAGAGTGAGCCTTGGGGGATTGAGAGGTAGCAAACCTCCCGAGAAATGATAGGAAACCATGAAACAAAGGGTGGAAAAATTAATCCCTTTTTTTTAAGATGATTTACTACTCCCACCCTTGTGGTGGCTGATAATGAAATTTTGTTTGTCCCCCTTCGTTTTGCTTTTCCACCTACAGTTTTGTGCACGTAGAAAGAGTGCCATCTGAAAACCCTCTTTCTGAGGCACAGTTATTTCCACTGATCCACACTCAGCGCTGCCTCTGCAGTGCACCCTCCCACCAACGCACTAAATAAGGCGCTTTCTGCTCTCAGAGCACAGCTCTTTTGGGACAAGAAAGGTGGCAGAGCCTGCATGCCTCTTCAACCTGCCTGCTGCTGCTGTTGAACATCCCATGAGCAGCAACAGTTAGTGCAAGGTGAAGGCCCGTCCCGTAGAAGCCCCAGAAGCTCCCTTCGTGCCCCCCTTCCCCAGCTGTCCTCACGCACAGACACACTGCTGCTGTTTCACCCCAGTTAAACCCGCATCGGTGCTATGGAGCCAGGCTCAAACCAGCCTCGACAGTATCCAACACTCCCTGAGGAAGGTGAGCCATGGATCATGGCAGGTCTGCAACTTTAAAGCTTAATTTAAAAAACAGTTGTTAAGACAGTTCTTAGCTGCAAAAGCATCCTCAGGAGGACTGCGGCAATTAGGAGTTAATCTTTGTTTGAAACAGGAATATGTTTTCCACCAATGCATCAAAACCTGAATGTAAACTAGGCAATAGGTGGAGAGATTTATTTTAATGACCTCTCGGTTCCTGTTTGCTCCTCTCAGGACATAGCTACCACCAAAGAAAGTCAGGAGTCCATGATTCAGTGAAGTCACTGCTACTGCAGAAATGAAAACACCCATCCCTATGATACTAACAAATGAGAGGGTGAAGTGCATAATCTAGGGTCTTCACCCCAAATTGTATCAGGGTATTAGAAATGATATTGCCAAATCATTGGGATCTGGAGACACACAAGAGAAGATCTCACAGATTAATAATCTTTCTGTACCTAACTGAGATGCAATATAAAAGCAAGTACATAGCTTCATGGATAAATAAAATGGTAACAAATGTGTCCATGCGATGAATTAACAGGGAAAATGAGCTTTGTGCATATACAGTAAAGTAGGCATACATTGCAAATTTATCTCTCTACGCTCCGTTACTGCCCAGAGAAATGCATTTATATTTAATCCAGCTCTGGTGCACATGAGAGGAATTCTGCAGTTGTCAGTGATGTTATGTACTGCAAACTCTACACATCCATTGTAAAACTATGCTCATTATAAGAAGTTAAATATGGTACCTGAATCTTAACTGAAGTATTAATAATGAAAATAGATTACAGGCATCCTGTTTACTGAGCAATTATTCCAGGTAAAGGATCGATTTTAGCTTTTGCCTCACTGACTGAATGGCAGAACAGGTATTCGCATGCGATTTCTCTGACCTGGAGAAGATGTCAGAAACTTTTTAAACTTTAAGGAGAAATGCAATTTTTTGGGGGTTTTTTGCTTTAGCTATATGCAAGTAAAACTTTATTATCTGTGTTATTTCTTGGTTAAAAGGATTCCTTATTTAATTAAATTATTAACTTATTAGTTAAACTTATTTAATCAGAAGCCTGCATAATCGTAAAATTCTCTACACTGGAACGAGATCCATTTTCAAATGTGTGTCATTGCGGCTTCGTGGACAGGGCTGTTAATAAGAACCCTGAGTCCATATAATGGGCACACATTTAGGTGATGCAGTATTGTTTAATTTTAGCGCAAGCTTCCGTTGCAGGCAGCTTGAACCATGTAGAAAACCTCTGAGTTCCTGCTTAGTTGTTTTCTGTGCAGGAAATGTACGAAACACGTCACTCTTAGGGGTGTGCAGTTGTGGGGCCCTGTCTGTGTCCCCCAGCCATTGGCACTGCGCACAGGACAGGCTCTGTGCACATCCTGGTGCAGGCAGCCTGGTTTCTTCAGCCTCTCCTTTGAAGAGACTTCTTGCCTGAGACAATAATATTGAAATAGTCTGTCCTCCTGCCTGGGAATCGTTCTGAATCAGGACAAAGGGCATCTTCACTATACAGTTTCAAGGAGAACGTACCCTGAAGCCTTGAAAGTTATCCCTTCGAAGGAAACCAGCCTGCTTTAAAGAGCCACAAACTGTCATGACAATAGCTGATTGCAAGGATCCCCTACTGCTCTCCACAAAAGCCAGAATCTACCCAGATTCATTGATGACATTTCTTGTTGTGGAAGATGTTTTGGATTTTTTCTAAACTTAACCCCAAATGTAGTTCAAATCAGAATAATTTTGCCCAAGGTCAGGAAAAGCGTGAGGACTTTTCTTCTGTTGGCACTTTCAGGGTCTGGACCTGCAACTGCGGGGCAGCGGCACGCTCCTTGAAAAGGACCATTCGTATCCGAAGGACCAAAATCTTTGAAAGTGGGAAGGAGAAGTGCCTTCCCAGCACTTGCTGCCTCCCACACAAGCAGGATGGGTCTGGCAGAGGAGGCTGGGACCGTCCCTCCTGCCACCAGTGCCTTGAGATGCGCCCGGTGCCGCCTGTGAGCAGGCTGCCGTATCCATGGCAATGGGCAGTTCAGCCGCCAACTTTCCAATGCATTAAAAAGGGAATTACATTATTTCATACTTGATGTAATGACTGTCTGGCTGGACACTTACAGCCAATAAATAATAAGCTCGGGGTCACTTATTTCTTGGCAGCTAATGGCCACCTGTGCTAAAAGCTATTGGCTCCTGCAGTAATTCATTAAGCGATGGGAAATGGCCTTTATGTCAGTCATTATAGCACAAATAGA
The DNA here is from genome assembly GCA_033628505.1 of Tringa tobata. Classification (NCBI taxonomy): domain Eukaryota; kingdom Metazoa; phylum Chordata; class Aves; order Charadriiformes; family Scolopacidae; genus Tringa; species Tringa tobata. The sequence goes on from JAHREE010000430.1 coordinate 612,890, forward strand.
AAAGCCTTGTTTCAAAAGTAATCAGCTTTATGACGCTAATGCCACTTCTAAGTGAAAATGGGAGTAGCCTAATACATGCAGAAATATGGTGGACACAGTCAAACTTGCATTCTTGCAGGGAAGAAACCCAGCTTGTGTGAAGTGTGTTCATGTGTGAGTGCCAAAAGCAGAAGTTTGAAAGGGAGAACTAGTATTATCTTTATATAGAGAAAGAACTACATGTAATTTACAACTTAGGCTTTTTCCAGGGAGCCGGGGAAGAGGGAAACACAGGACCTCATTTGAACACTTACGATATTAATTCCACTTCTATGAAATTATGGATAAAGTATACTTCTTATCAGGGTGTGAGAAGCTATGAAAAGCAAAAGCCTTTCCCATAGCCGGTGCATAACACTTATAAGAACACACGTACTAAGTTCTTGTCAAAAAATATTAAAATGACAAAAGTAATGTAAGTTTTCACATTTGCCTGACCCACATTTTTTCTAGGTGCACTGGAGTGCACTGGAGTTATCACTGGAGTGATAACATCCCCTAAGAGCTCCAAACTTGGTACACATCAAAAGGAATCTCTTTTCAAATTTTAGTACATCTAATCTTTGCTCTCACATGCAAGCTATAAACAGAAACTGATTTTTACACAGATGAGAATTTGTAATAAAGGAGGACAGGAAGATGGTCATCCTCTCTCCTCTTTCTTCTCCAAAACCCTTTCTTACGCCTTGATGAGGAAAACACTGCACTTAAATGGAGCTGCAGACTAAACATAGGCACTGTGTCGTGCAGCTCTTAGGCCCAGGCTAGCCAGAAGGTCAGGTAAGAGGATCATAACAGCCTCTCCAACAACTTTAAAATCCATGTGTTGACTCTTGGGTGTTGAATTCAGAAGTCACACATTTGTCAAAACTCATGCAACGTGAGTACAGCGTGTAGAGCAATTCATGCCACCACTATAGCTGACAATTAAAAGGCAATTGCATAGCTGATGGAAAAACTAATAGGAGACATTAGGTCTGGCATGTCTGAATGCTACCTGAACTGAGTGCTGGAGAGGTCTGCCCTGACTAGGGCAGCCAGTGTTTTCCAGCTGGAGCTTCCAAAGGGATACCGCCCATCAGAAATGTCCAGGGTCACATAGGCTTTTCTGGGCACCCACGTCCTGAGGGGCAGTCAGCAGCAAAGCAGGGCACAACTGGACAGATGTGCTGTACCAAGGAAATAAAAAAGGCAACTCACTCATTTTTCATTTGCCCCATTCTGCCACACCCCCACCCCCCGGCCCCCCAAAAAAGCCCACTGAGGTACTTTTCCACAAAAAGAAATAATGCTGATTATTTATGTTAACGAGTAGCCAATGTCCTCAGAAACAACTGAAAGGCATGGAATTCAATGGGAATTTTATCCCTAGGACTATCAGCCTAGGACACTACCAGTGGGCCCCACGTGCAGAGCTTAGTATTTATCACTGATGTGCACACGTGAAAGGAAGAAGGAGGCCCAGCAACAATAAAACTCATAAGGACCAAGAAGACAATCACATCTGCACTATTACCTATCTCAGGCTTCTTTCCCTGGTTCTCTTACCATTTTTATAATTTGAATCAATGATAAAGCTTTTACCTTTGTTGCCAAAGGTGAAAGAGCAGGTAAAATTCTCATTCCCTGAAAGTTTTGCAGCAGTAAAGGAGGGATCTTTACTTTTACATACAGAACAGCAGGATGGAAAAAAAAAGAGGGATGACTGTGAGAGAAAGAAAAGCAGCAGAATGAGGTAGCCACACTGCCAAATGGAAAGGAGCAGGTAATTTGAAAAGAATTACACTACACAGGGCAAATTAAAAGACTGAACTTATAAGTAGAAGTAAGCAGAATGACCTTTGGAAGAAGGGGCAGGAAACTCAGGAGGACTACAGGGTTATCATGAGATTATACAAGGAGAAAATTAGAAGGGCCAAAGCCCAACTAGTATTTAATCTGTCCACTGACGGGGGAACAGAATGAAGCCCCCGTAATCTAAGGGAAATGGTTAGGGACCTGCTACACCACTTAGACACACACAAATCTATGGGGGCCTGATGGGATCCACCCAAGGGTACTGAGGGAGCTGGCAGAAGTGCTCACCAAGCCACTTTCCATCATTTATCATCAGTCCTGGCTAACTGGGGAGGTCCCAGTTCACAGGAAGCCAGCAAATGTGACACCCATCTACAAGAACGGCTGGAAAGGGGATCCAGGGAACTACAGGCCTGTCAGTTTGACCTTAGTACCAGGGAAGGATATGGAGCAGATCATCTTCAGTACCAGCACGCGGCACATACAGGACAACCAGGTGATGATCCCAGTCAGCATGGGTTTGTGAAAGGCAGGTCCTGCTTGACAAACACGATCTCCTTCCATGACAAGATGACCTGCTTAGTGGATGAGGCTGTGGATATTTTCTACCTAGTCTTTAATAAAGCCTTTGACACTGTTTCCCGTAGCATTCTCCTGGAGAAACTGGTCGCTCACGGCTTGGCCAGGTGTACCCTTTGCGTAAAAAAACTGGCTGGATGGCCAGGCCCAAAGAGTTGCCATGAATAGAGCTAAATCCAGTTGGTGGCTGGTCACAAGTGGTGTTCCCCAGGGCTCAGTATTGAGGCCAGTTCTGTTTAATATCTTTGTCGATGACCTGGATGAGGGCATTGAGCTCACCCTCAGTAGATTTGCAGATGACACCAAGTTGGGTGTTAGTGTTGACCCGCTTGAGGGTAGGAAGGCTCTACAGAGGGATCTGGACAGGCTGGATCGATGGGTTGAGGCCAACGGTATGAGGATCAACAAGGTCAAGTGCCAGGTCCTGCACTTGGGTCACAAAAACCCCATGCAGTGATACAGACTTGGAAAGCTGCCAGCCGGAAAGGACCTGAGGGAGCTGGTCAACAGCCTGCTGAATATGAACCAGCAGTGTGTTCAAGTGGCCAAGAATGCAGTAGCATCCTGGCTTGTATCAGAAACAGTGTGGTCAGCAGGACTAGGGAAATGATTGTCCCCCTGTACTCAGCACTAATGAGGCCCCACCTCGAATACTGTGTTCAGTTTTGGGCCTCTTACTGTGAGAAAGACATTGAGGTGCTGGAGCATGTTCAGAGAAGGGCGACAAAGTTCATGAGGGGTCTCAAGTCTCATGCGAAATGGCTGGTGGAACAAGGGTGTTTAGCCTGGAGTAAAGGAGGCTGAAGGAAGACATTAACGCTCTTTACAACTACCTGAAAGGAAGGTGTGGTGAAGGGGGGCTGGTCTCTTCTCCCAAGTAACAAGTAATAGGATAAATTGAACCAGGCAAGGTTTAGATTGGATATTATGAAAAATTTCTTCACCAAAAGGGTTGCCAGACATTGGAACAGGCTACTCAGGGAAGTGGTTGAGTCACCATCCCTGGAGGTATTTAAAAAGATGTGTAGATGTGGTGCTTAGGGACATGGTTTAGTGGTGGACTTGGTAGTGCTAGGTTAATGGTTGGACTTGATGATCTTAAATGTCTTTTCCAACCAAAATGATTCTGTGATTCTATGACAGTGTAGAAAGGATTAGAGAAAAAATAAAAGACAGAGGTGGAAGGTGGTAAAATATTGCTTTCATCTCCTAGTACAAAGCGTGTGCTAATGTTTCAATAAAGGGACAAAGGGTGGAAGCATTACATCATACCATAATTTTAAATTAATCAGGGAGCTCTTGCAGCAAATATATTAGTGTGTGTATGTAAGAAATATGTGTAAATTCACCCCTGTTGCAGAAATTCCTGTCAGATTTAGCCAATTCTGCAGAATTGTTTCAACGTCTGTCTTGACTTTACTAACAATAATGTCTCTAGCATTCAGTTTCTGAGATGAAAACGAAAAAGTGGAAAGTATGTGAATCTCAATGTCTTTCAAAGTTTGCTGGCAGCCTGAAGAAACACCAAAAAGATGCAAACTCCCTGAATTCTGAAACCTAAAGTTAATAGTCTGCACCTTTTAAAAAATAAGGACAATATAAAATTAAATATAATACCCCATTATTATGAGATTTACTGAATGCATAATTACTTTACTGGAGCCTTTCTGTATCTTCCACCATGTTTTGCAAACTCCAGAAGACCCTTTATGAAGACAGAACTGATTGCCAGTGGAGCACATTGAAGCCTGTTTGTTTAGCAGACAAAGGCTGGCAATATTTTTCATTGTGCAATGTAGTGCTTTGGCATAGTTACACTCACTGAAAACTGTGACCTCAAGCAGATATGATTGCAGACTCACACTCCTTGTCTCCTTCAAGATGATGCACCAGATATTTTTACAGGGCGACTTTAAAATACAGAGAAAACCTACTCAGAGTTGACATTTATTTGTTTCTTTCACATACAAAAAAAAGGGACTTAAAAGGTCTTCTAATGGAGGCACATGTCAACAACATCGCACCAACAAAGAAAATGACTGAAGCAAATTATAACAGTTATTATGAAAGTATGAGGTCAATAATTGCCAATATTGTGGAAATGACTTATGCACGAGTGATTCAAAGGGAAAATTTTGACTGAAAAATGAACTATGGAAGGAACATAAAATGCCAGTTTTTTTAAACTCTTAAGACCTATTTATTTTTAAACACAGATTAGGATTAATGTTCTGTAAATGCAAGAAGGAGCACATGATTTTCCTCTGCAATTTTTGTTCAAGGGAAACCATTGAAAAATAAGGTAGCCATTGATTTTTGAGCTAAGTAGTGCTCCACCCAAACTCAGCATATGGAATCATATCTTTTTCAAAGTGTTTAGTGGTAACTAGGCTTCATCCACCTCTGAAACAGGCAAAGCTCAGTCTATACAAAAGCCCTTCTCATGAACATCCTGCAAATGATCATATCCAAGGAGAAGAAAATGAGTGCATCTGCAAAAAATAATTATTGTAGATGAGGCATTTGGGTTAATTTCATGTGAAGACAGGGGAGGTGGAGCCATCTGTGCTGCACAAATGAAAGTTAATACTGAAGCAGACAAATCCTCCAGCACCTTTAAAAAGGGAAGTATTTTTTTCATGTTTTCAAGACCAAAACTGGGTATTATGCACTACCTCATAGGAAAAAATGTGCATAAGTCTGAAATCCCTCTAGTCACTGTGCATTGTTTTTAGTGGCAAGAACATCCTGCCTCTCTCGTATCACTGATAGCACCAATTTCACAAAGAAAAGTAAGTAACAAGTCATTCTGAACAGCAGGTAATGACAGTATTGGTCTTTATTCTCACTTGTGCCAAAACCCCTTCTACACCAACTTAGGAGACTAGAGACTCCTAAAAGCAGCACTACCAGGTGTTGAGCAACCTTAATGAACATGAAAATCAAACCCATTACTTGAGAGAGGGTATGATAAAGTGCCTGGCTGCCAATAACCCACACGCAGCTGCCTCATTCACTGACAGATAGAGAAAGAAACATATCAAAGTAACTAGGAAGGGAAATGATTCCATTAGCTGCAGAAGTCAGGGAAAACCACTTCCCAGTAAGGTGGCACTGTGTCCTGGAAAGGAGAAAGAGCCTCTCTCTCACTCCACAGTTGTTTTACAGGCAGTAAAAGGTGGTGAAAAGGAAAAAAAAAAAAAAGAAAAAAAGAGAAGAGACATTTCTAAAGCTTGAACCATGGTTAGGATCTACTAACTCTGCAAGGTAGTGCACTGAGCACTAAAGACGCCTGGAGACACAGGAGAGGATAAGAGAAAAGAGGAGAAGAGAAGACAAAAGCTGAGAAAATATTACTAGAGGAAACTTAGAGTGGGAAAAGAATCAAAATAAAAGGGAAAAAAAAAATGAAAAGAAAAAATCCCAAACCACCAAACTCAAAGCAGATGCCTCTAATATGAGTCTGGACTGCCACTACAGTACAAGTCTGAGCCTAAGAGAAAACACAAACAAGACACAAGGGGATATTTTTTCTTCCAATTCATCCTTGTTTGTTACATGTCCTGATTTTACATCTAAAAAGGGAAATTCTCTGAATGAGAAAAAGCCTCACCCTTTCTCTGCTGCTGCCATTGACTTTCTCATGTCCCATCCCTATTACTGGAGCATTTTTACTGTTGACATTTTCTCTAACAACAAGCAGCTACATCCAGAGTGCATCACTTGGGTACAGTGAGAGTTGGGGGATGGCACTGGGCAGAAAGAGGTGATAGTGACCCTCAAAACGCACAGTGGTCTCAGAGGGATGTTTCCCATGAGAAAGGCAGGCAGGCATCATGCACCCGCATGGAGACCACCAAAGAACAGGGGTATAAGAGGAGCTAATTTCAGTTGTACTGAAACATTTCATGCCTTTGTACCCAGGGCATAGAGGCAGTAACTTTGGGTAACTTCAGTAATGCTTTAGTAACCTGGTACAGCATGGCACCTGTGAAGCTCTGCTGTTCTCTGCAGCCTCTCTGGCAGTAAGCCTCTCCCAGGGGTTATTCAATACCCTGCTCCATTGCTCTGTTCTACCTACAGAGGACAAGAAGAGTTCAGCCTTGCAGGGTCCTCCAGGTTGCGTGTCCCCAGTCTCTGTCACTGGAAATCCTCCGAGTCTGGTCTTGAAAAATGTGCAGCACTCTTCTCTTCTGCAGGTTTCCTAGCTGTGGGGGTGGCCTGAGGCCATGGTTTTTACTGTGTGAGTGATATTCCCTGTGCTTATAAAGGACAAGCATTAAGTGGACCATCTGTCTATGGTCTTCTCATGGTCTACCATGTTCCTGGCAAAACCATGGCTCCTACAATGGTTTTAGCTCCCTTTCCCTCAGATTCATTAAAGTACTACGTGCGTGATGTCAAAATCTTGATGCAATAGGATGCAAGAGAAAGGGCTGTGAACTGAAGGGGAATTATACATATTTCTGAAATGGTAGCAGCTACTGCTTTGCATAATGCCTACCCAACCCCAAATTAATGCGGCAGATGGAGGAAGGGAAAACGGGTTACATGCCTGCAGTGTTCATGTACTGACAGGCTTTGCCCTGCCAACTAGCTCAATGACTTGCCATGCCTCGGTTAGAGTGGTTTCTAAGAGGACGTGAAATTGCAGTTTAGATTGTAATTTATGAGTGCTTTTCAAGTCAGGAGAGTGTGTTGAAGCACAAGTTTAGCTGCAGGTATCAGCCTTTGGGTTAGAAAAGAATTATTTTGTAAAAGGCAAATTATTTATCATTTGCATATAGAGAGCAAACAATAAGCCTCGATCTGAATCTCCTAATAAGAAGATCCTTGAAAAATCCCATTATTTGTAATAATTATGCTATTTTTCACTCTGTGACTTTAAAACAAAGAAAATTCAACTCAAATGCTCACTTCTATTTGCCTTTTACTATTTTATGACTCCATATGCTGCTCAGCTCTTAGCTTTCACATGAGCACAGAAAAGACTGGGATATCTTAATTTCAATAACTACTTAAAATCAGATCTAGGAACTTAGGAAGCTGGGTGTTGAGTTCCTCCAAATACATTCCCCTTTAAGGACTGTCCTGGGAGCACTCATTTACTCTGAACAGTCAGCAGTCAATGCTGCTATCAGTCCTACTATGAATACAGGGCTGGGTTTGAAGAAGTAACATTTAAGAGCTGTATAGTTTACTATTAAAGACAGATTTTTGTGTAGCCCATGCATGACCCGTGGATCTGTATCTATGTTTCACTGCAGGCTGCACATAAAAATAATTTCTACAGTATTTTTATGAGAAATTGTTTTTTTTCCCATTACACAGCAATAATTACTTCAGCATACTTTTTCATTTCAAAGGCAGGTATATAAGACAACTGAGGGCTGAAGCTGTGTGAAACAGGTCGAGGTTCCGAGTTTACAGAATATTGGCCTAATACATTTTGGTCTATATCCGACAGAGTCTATAGCTAAGCATGTACAACTAACACAATTTAAAGGTGTGAAGCTCTAACTAGCCAGGAACCAAGCTGTTTTAAATTGTCTTGCTGAATGCATTTCCTAAAAAAAAAAACAACCACTCACCTGTATTCAAACCTAGACAAGGCTATGTATGGCTAATTTAGGCAAGAAGAAGAAAATGCTTTTGCTCCACCTTGAATTTCTGCTTCCCAAGAATCAGTTTATTTCCAGTGTCCCTGACTGTAATCGTACTCACCCTCTCCATCTGAGGCTGTGAAGCCTGCTGATAACCATGATGCACTATCAGTCAGGAGGTGCCATGTACCCATCAAAGCAGTGCGAAGTCAGGCACAGGGATGCAGCTTCAGGGCCTGGGAAAACTTTTGAGACCCTAAACACATGTCCTAGTGAGGTGACTATTTCTTGGGGAACACTGTCATCCCATACCACTGAAAAAAAAACTGAGATGGGAGGGCCTGAAAGGAAACAGTCCATTCAGACCTGGACAACAAAGGATCAGGTTCCTTCAAGGCTCTTTGAGGTATGTACACAGTACCCAACATCCACTGTAGATTTGCCCAGAGAGACCAAACACATGCTGACTCCACCCAGCACAGGAACGTCCACATTAGCTCCAGCCCCTGTTGTCACACCTGCCTGTTATGGCTGAGATCAAAGACTTGCAAGCTCTATGATGAATGTGGTGAGGCTCCTTGTCTGAATTAATAAGATTTTTTTCTGCTTCTGATGGTGAAAGCAGCATAATAGGTAAAGGGGCTCCACACCCCATCCCAAGACATGCACATGGATGTTCACACAGGAGCTGTGGGAAGGAGCAAGGAACTGAAGGTTGGTTCAACTCGTTCCACTAAGTAGCGGTTGCTCAGGTGCATCTTGGATGTAGCAGAACTGCTTACGCCTCTCTGACCAGCACCTGAAGTAACCTACCGTTCATTTAAATGATACTGTCCTTTTGTGAGGTGATTTGAACTAGCATTATGAAGAAGCCTGTGCTTGCCTGGGGTCTAAATCACTAGCTAGGACTGGAACAGAGTTTTGGTAGGTACCGCTGCCTGCCTTACTGCTGTATGCCCACAACGGCTTCTCTACGGCAGCATCACGGACTCAGTGCCTTCCTTCCTGCTTGCCCCGGTCACAAACCCACAATCACCTTTTCCTTCTCCTCTAGCACTTCTAGATCTGTGCTGCTACTCCCACAACCTGACAGCAAAGACGACAAACTGTCACCAGGGGACCAAGGTTCAGGCATTTAATCCAGGATATTAATTTATACCATGGTCTCTCCCCAGTCTCTGATATTTCCCTCTCATTACTGTTGCCTTCATGGATCCTTTCCACGTCTGCCCTTTCGCCCGTGTCATTGTCAGCCTTTGGTGACAATTTGGTGAGTTACTGTGGTGACAGCTACAGTAACTCGCAAATCCAGTGTACCAGCTGACTCTAACCTTTCCCCTTCTGATGTACTCTTTGTCCTTGTCAGGGATTTTAAATTCAAATTAAGTATACCCTCATCAGCTTTCTGACCTTTGGGGGTGTACTAGCAAGTGGACTAGGTGGATGAAAAGCTAGATGTGAACTGGCAATGTGCGCTGGCAGCCCAGAAGGCCAACTGCATCCTGAGCTGCATCAAAAGAAGTGCGGCCAGCAGGTCGAGGGGGTGATTCTGCCCCTCTGCTCAGCTCTTGTGAGACCCCACCTGGAGTATTGTGTCCAGCTCTGGAACCCTCAGCACAGGAAGGACATGGACCTGTTAGAATGGGTCCATGGGAGGGCCATGAAGATGATCAGAGGGATGGACCACCTCTCCTATGAGGACAGGCTGAGAGAGTAGTAGTTGTTCAGCCTGGAGAAGAGAAGGTTCCAGGAGACCTTATTGCAATATTTCAGTAACTAAAATGGGGTTTATAATACAGATGAGGACAAACTTTTTAGCAGGCCCTGTTGTGATAGGATGAGGGGTAATGGTTTAGATTCAGACGAGAGGGTAGATTCAGACGAGACATAAGGAAGAAATTTTTTGCAATGAGGGTGGTGAAACACTGGCACAGGTGCCCGGAGACGTGGTAGATGCCACATCCCTAAAGACATTCAAGTTCAGGTTGGACGAGGCTCTGAGCAACCTGATCTAGTTGAAGATGTCCCAGCTTATTGCAAGGGAGGTTAGTCTACATGACCTTTAAAGGTGCCTTCCAACCCAAAATATTCTGTGATTCTAAATGCTCTGGCATGAGCTGGGGCTAAGTAGACAGTTATAGAGAAGTAATTCGTCCTGACTCTGATCCTTTGGAAACGCTGCTTCTCTAGTTTCTTTGTGTGTGTTTTGAAGATGCCCCCCTAAATTAAAAAAATAAACCCTCTGGGATTAAAGCAGGTTTTGCAGATCTCCGGGTTCTGTACTGCCACTGCAAATCATTAGGTCACACTTCTTTTTTTCCCACACATCAACTCAGCAGAAACAACGGAGCCAAATGAAGCTTTTCTACTCATTTGGTTTCTGTGGTCTAATACCTGCCAAGTGCTTGACCACAGCTTTTTGGCTTGCATCTACAGCCTCCAGGATCCTGAGCTGGCCTGCATCCAGCTACTAGCTGAGCCTGTAACAGCTTAGCTGCCGTGGGCAGCACAGGCAACGTGCATTGGTTCACTGAGGTCATAGGCACATTACAGTCAGGCTGGATCTCCAGCTCACAACAGGTCTTGAGGGGAAAAGGAGTCCTCTTGGGGATTGGTTTGTTTTTGCAGAAATACGTAACAGCTCTTTTTTAATTTCTGTTCCCTTTCCCACATAACAATGCTTTTATTTAGGGGCATTTATAAAAACACTGGCATACTTGATTTTGGAAAATAGGGCACCCAGCAGAGACAGTTTAAAAAGCACACCAATGCACCACCTGTATCGAACTGTGAAAGAGTAAAGTTTTTTTAAACTGATTTTAAATAGTTTCCAAGTCAGTGGAACATAACGCAAACAGAAATATGAAAGCAACAAAGCAAAAGTGGACTTTTTGGGCTGCAGAGACCAGTGCATCCACATCAGCCCTTAAATCCAGATCAGAAATGTACAGATCACCACCACCCACTCTTTGGTTTGCACCACAGAGCATGAATCAGACCCCACTTGGATGAAGCCAAATTGGAAGTTGCACACCAAGAGTGCAGCTAATACTCTCCTGCCCCAAATGTATGTTCGGTCTGGGGGTCAGAGTAGAGCAAGTCCAAAGCAAAAAAAAATTCCACCGCCCTGAAATGTGCATATGGTATATGTGAGCCCTTGGCACCAGCTGTTTCACCTTGTAGAATCTCTCCTCCAGCAGCAGAAGCAGTCCACACCCCTTTATAATACAAACATAGCCTATTACAACCTCTTCCATTAAAGTGAAAAGCTGGGAGTATAAACTGAGCTGTGCAGGAGTAACCCTTAGCATCTACTATCCTTGTGGGAAGATACGGGTAGCCCACCACTGGCATTCCAATATTACTACTACCGTGTGCTAGCATAGCACCTAGAGGGCCTTGACAGGGATTAGGCCACTATTATAGGCACTGCTTGGGCTTAATAAAATAGTCTCTATCCCAGACAACATGAAAAGAAAAAAATATACTGAGCTACAGTGTATTTGTAAAGGGAGCAAGACAGAGAGGTTACTGCTGTAGCTATACACTTCTCCAGACCAGGCATAAATGTGGTCACAGGAGAAAAATCACTTTGGCGTCATCCTCAGCCAGATTCGAGCTCACCGCTAAACTGCAAATAATCTGGCACAATTAGCTCATCTCAGCTGGGGCCAGTCCTGAGACTGCAGAAATGCTGGAGATAGAGAGCGAGGTGGGACAGCCAAACTGGGCAGGGAAACCTCCTGCAGCCTCTCTCTGCCAGCTGCTGGCCCTGAAAGCCTCTGCTGGGAGACCTGCACCTTCCTAAGCACTAAATCCACCCCTGACAGCATCTGAATGTCTTTGATTTGTATGAATAAATTTCAAAATGTCCCATGATTGCAGCTTTGTAATATTCTGGAAGCAGATGGCAGGCACAGCTGAGAGTGGCAGTAGTTGTAAGTGCAAAGAGGAGGTGGCAGGGAGGAGGGGGGAGATAGGGAGCTGGCTCAGGAAAACACTGTAAGAAAAGGAGCTCTTATTTTGAAGGCACACCCAAATGATGAAAGCAGGTAGGGAGGATTCTGTTGCCACCAAGAGAAAAACAGCCAGCTCTGCTTCCTGAGCACAGTACAGTGTGTGCTTAAACGTCTTACTGAACAGAGGAGAGAGAGAGAGTGAAAGACATTAACACATTCAACTGCACTTGACCCTTAGGAGTGACACTCTGCTCTCCTAGGAAATAAACAGCAGTAGGCATTTCAGAAAGTAGCACTCAGCGCCTGGATAAACACACACAATAAATCCCAGTTCCCCCAGGACACCTCCTTGCTTCTGGGTCAGATGCTAAAGTTCACTAGTCTGAGATAAAGCTCTTACTTTTCTAAATCACATCAGGAAACAAAGTAGCTGGCATTTGTGGGCTCATCCTACCAAGGCTTTAACAATCATTGCACTCTTACTGCAACCCTTGAAGTGATGCTAACTTCATTAAGATGCAAGAGGGAATGTGAAACCATCCATGGTGCTAAATGAAGTTCTTACAAGGACTCTTCAGAATACTTCTACTCTCACTCCAAGGCAGCAAGGAGAGATTATTTCTTTCCTTCTATCATCGAAAGAGTTAAGCAATGGAGAGGAAATCTCAAGGAAGACACTCAGTGCATCTTTTTCCTCTCCCTCCCCTCCCCTTGGCTTTTTTTTTAAACATAGCATACATCAAAGTAAAAACTGACATGCGGTGCCCTGAAGCTCTCTGCAGCATGCTTTTAGGTTTTGGAAATTTCATTTTCTACCTTATGATGATTACATGAGAGGGGATGAAATGCTTGCTTTGAGGTTCATCTTAGACAGAGATGTAATAAACATTGCGGCTTCCCACTGCAATGGAACAAATTCTTTTGTAGATGGGCAGGGGGGGAGTGTGTGGTTTGGTTTATATTTGAGCACTTGGATATGGGTGGAGATGCCATATGGGGAGTATTTGGAAGAGCGGGAAGGAGGAGAAAGAGAAGAAAAAGAGGAATTGGTGGCTTAGCAAGTGAAGTACTCACTTATGCTCTGGATGCAGTCCACCCTAGTTGAAAATTAGTTTCTCCATCCCCACTGAACTGCAACTGTCCATACACAAACACATACACACAAATAAAATCCCAAGCCTAAAATAAATAATTCATCATATTTCAGTTTCTCCTCAGCTAAGTCCCAAGAGTGAGACAGCATGAAGACAGAATAACATCTGCCTTGGATGTTACTCTAGGTACACAAGACAAGATGGAGATCATTTTAGTCATGACATGCTGTGCTGGAATACTTGCTTATTTTTTGTCTTTGTGGGCCACTGCTGTTCAGAAGGGAGCACACTGAGGCTGATAAATTCACCTTCCTGCCAGCTGCTAAGTAGGAAAAGATAACTTTGTGTGGCCCCGATCTCCCTTTCATGAAGTTTATAAAAATTCCTAAGTGCATCCACACCTGAAAAAGAGAAGGTCATCTGGTCAAAACCTCTGACTTAGATAAATTTTCACACTGATCCCTGAGTGAAAGATCCTGCTCACATTTATCTATCAACAATGTCCAGTGCTTTGGCTCGCCTTTAAAAATGTCTTTAAATTACTTTGGTGTCTCGATGTGTAGGCCCACCCTCAGTGCATGAATAACATTCCTCTGCCCTGCCAGAATGGGGAGGCATTAATCCCAGAGACACTGGAGCAGAGCCTGCCTGAAAGCACAGTGAGGCCTGGGATGGGGCTGGGACCAGGACACTCTTCTCCTGGGCAGTGCCACTTGTTACCCTCTGTCATGCTCCTCACTTGCTCTGGCTTACCCAGTTAGCCCTGTTAGCTAACAAAAATGTCGCTAGACCACTGACAGTGCAGAAAGCAAACACCTGGAGTACAGTTTTGCTATGCCCCAAGTGTGTTGAAGATCAGAGCAGATCAACCCCTGAGAGCAGTGTGCAAACTGAGGGACAGGCTAGAGCAAAGCCAAGCAGGGCAAGACTGCCTTGGTAGGGATGACATGGAAAAATAAACTGCCAAAAGCAGTAGGATTCATGATAGGTTGATTCTGAGTACCTAGAGCTGGCATTGATGCTGAACTCCAAAGTGGGCACTCCACCTAGGTCTGATGGGCATCTCTGCGGGCATTAGCTAGGTATCATGGTGACAATTATGTGTGAGCTGCCAATTTCACATGACTCATGAACGTTTGGTAATTTGGTGGTGCTGCTTGACAGTCTTTGTGCACTTGCATTGTGTAGGCTGGTTGGTCTGCAAGACTGGAGCTCCTCAATGTGCTGTTTAGCATGCCTGATGGCCATTGCAACCCGTGCTCTGATGCTATGGGCAACCTAACTTGGTGGTTTGCCTGTCTCTGTGCAGGATTTGGGTTATGGTTTATTGATTTAGTTTTTTTGCAGTTTACCCCAGCTTTCTCCTTTGCTGTTGGCAGATTGATCCCTTCTCAACAGCTCTGTTCATCCAGCATTTAGACTTACACCTTGGCAGTAAAGGTTAGAGACCTTTTCTTTCAGCTACTCCTACAAATAAATAGCAGTATTGTAAGGAGGCAAGAGCACACTGAAAAAAACTTGAATCAACCACAAGCACAGCCAAGTCTTTCACACAGTGAGGCCTACTTCCATCAGAGCTGAAAACAGCCTTGCCCAGTGAAAAGTCTCTTAATTTTGCCTCCACTTCTCCAGCTTCTACTCAGTCACACCTTAAGAGTAGGGGAAAGAAAGAGATAAAGCCCATTTCAGAATGGATGTATTTGTACAATTTTAGTAGCTGGCAAATTTGGGTAAGATTCACATGTGGCTCTGCTACAACGTTGGGAAAACATTGTTAAGCACCAGACTGTCAGAGCCGAGGGGTTATCTGAATATGAACCGTCCCCTTTGTCACTTCTCCTGGGGACTTCAGTATCACCTTGTGAACAATCAGCAGTCACATACGCTGGTTATACCAAGGAGTTGAAACATAGGTTTTCTACTTTAACAGTTGTACTGAAACACAGAGAAAAAGGGATTGTTTCTGGATATCAGGATATCACTAGGCTTTAACCGGCGACCCAAGAGCTGTTTGATGCATATTAGGGAAAATATTGAGCATACCATGCCTTAGCCACATGGAGGCTTAGGCTATTTCTGAAACACCATATCTCAGTTCAACTTGCCTTGGAAATAAAAGGTTATGAAGTAGATATCATTTTACCTCAAAATAACTGGACTGTAACTGCTGGTGATTCAGGAGCAGTTTAAACTGTCCATGGGGAAGGAATGGGATAGTTAGCTGAATAAAGTCATCTTATCAGCCCTCTCATCAATAAATTCTCCTTACACAAGTCATCCTTAGCCTGTACACATCTTGCTTTTCAATGTTGTTGTTTCAGTTAGGACTACGATTTTCCTACAAAACAAGTTTGGTCAGTACAACTGTTCTGGGAATGTCTTTTCCATAGCAAATGGCCTGATAATTACTTGAGCTGAAGCAGCTTGCTAAACTAAGTTTTAAGTATAAGTGTTGCCTTTTTGAGGCCTGACAAAGCCTTGTGAGTAAATGTGGGGAGAAGAGGAGAAATCAACCATGGAAGTTAATCCTCTGGCTTTTCCACCCCCCCTCTCCTGTGCCTGGGCACAGCCGCCTGGTTTTCTCCTGGTTTATGTCAGGTATGAAGGCCAGCCTTCTATTCATGTGCAAGTCAGCTTCATTAATGTAGCATTACAATATATGTGTCTGATTTATCAGGAGAGTTTGCTTCTAAAAACTTAAATCTTACAAAAGTAGTAGCTCTTTGATATTAAAACCCCACAGTATACTGCCTAGTTAGAAACGCAAAATATTATGCTGGTTAGTGTGAATGTCCATGAATAACAGTCATGTTCCCTTTACTCTGACACAATGTTAGAGTTATAATGGGAATTGACAAAATAAACAGCCTCTTTCTCTCCATTTTCTCCATTTGCCACAGCAGAACACCAGTATCACTATCTTTTTTCATGCACTCCCTACATGTTACATAAGGCTATGGTAGACTAACAGGAAGGAAATAATAACTAATCATTTCGTGTTTCATTAGAGGATTATCTGCCTTGAATAACTTGCCAATAAAGGAGAATGAAAGCTCTTATCTGAAATTTTATCTCTGTCAGGAACAAATGAATAAATAGGACAACTGTTACATAAGCGAAAGAAGGGCACATTCAACGCTAAGAGAAATGTCAAGTGGTTCACTGTAAGAATATTTTACTGTCTATCAAAAATGAATCCAGAGTCTTTATTCAAAGTTATAAAGTATTAGGGGTCTATCTAAGATATCAGCAGATATCTCTGCTTCTCAGCAAGGTGAATCCTCTAATATATCCATCCTACTCTCAACCACATTATGTGCTCCCACATGCATATAAGCACACACATGTGTGCTTTGGACTGCCTGGTTTAGATAATTTTTTGATGTTCTAATTCTTAACAGAAGAGTCATCTTACTCTATTTTTTCATGTTTTCTGGTGACACCATGCATCATATAATGTTATTATGTTGAAAGGAGTTCTTACTCATAATAATGGGCTTGTGAGGCTTTCTGCTGCCCTTCCTGTGTCGTACTCTTGTGTCTAACAGTCAGAATTTAATCGCAAGATTTTACATCGAGATAAGAAAACCACAAAGAGGTGGGCTAAGCCAAGCAGAGCCGAGCTCAGCCATTTTAGCTGATTCCTGTTAGACACACCAGGCCTTAGCCTTGAATTAAATCACCTCAATGGCATAAATACAGTCTGAAAAAGAGATTATTATAAGAAGTGTATTAACATATTCCCCATGCAGATATCTGATTTTTCTGTTCTGCTATTTCAGAGCCTCCCAGAGCCAAAACTACATTAAAAATATATTGGACTGAAATGATGTAAATACAAGTCAATGCCAGAGCCCTGATCTATTTGGACAGAAATACAAGTTCATTTTAAAATAGAGGGAGAATCCATCATTTAGGATATTTTGCAGTGTCACTTCCTACTTTGTCATAAGCCTCACTGGAGTAATCACTAACAAAGATCTCCTAAAACACACCTTCTATACAGAAGAAGCCATGTCAACAAACAAACAGCCTTGAAGCATGGTCTTTTCAGCAGCTCTCTTTGGATTGTGCTGCTGACCACAGCGAACAAGATGGACCTTGTGAAAAAACAGGGAACGTTTTCAGTTTCCTCATTTGAAACTGAGCTGTAGTTCTGGACAACCAAAGGAGGAACAATTCATTTCATATGTCTGTCTGTGGAGAGCAATGTAGTGTCAGGGCCTCAAAAACATCTGACTGAGACCATGTATAAATTGGTGCTGAAGAAAAGTGACAGTAATATAAAAAAACCACCAAACAATAAACCCAAAAAACATCAGGAATGTCATTTTCTTGTTCCTTTCCTGGTAGGAAATTCCACACCTTCTTATTTCAAATTCAGAAGGAAACACACCTTAGGCTGCAGGTTATTCCCTCTGCCATATTCCTCCCAAAATGGTGTGGGTTCCCAGGGACACTCCAGACTCCCTTGCAGATGTTTTCAAAACACTTTCAGCTTTAACACCAGGCAAGGTGGCCTGAGTGGCTTCATCCCCATATTTTTCCCACAATAATCAAATAATCCCCCATGTATTCATTGCTCTTTATGAATTAAGTCTTCCTCTGTCACTGTGAGTGTGCGTGCTGTTTCCAGTGATGAAAGAGGTACAAGGCCTTATCCCAAACATTTTTGGCATCTGACTCTCACTTACCTGCGGCATCACAAAATGTCAATAGCTCGCCTGGGTACCTGGGACAGGCGAGGGTGCTCAGCATACTCATTGCTATGCAAAGCATACTGAACAGCAGTGGTCATCACCAGTTTGGTAGTTATTCTTCCAGTTTGTCACTTCAATATGCCTCTGATGTTGCATGGAAAGCTCTGCTTCTCAACTATATTTATGGGTATTCTCAGATGTTTGCAGTTATTGTGTTGCACTGATTAATACTTCCTCCTCCCTGACACAGAAAGAGCTGCATTCTAATACTGTCTTTATTATTTTCCATCAGATTCCATGCTTCTGCATTAATAAAAAAAAAAAAAAAAAGTGTAAATCGAACAAGTGGTGTTGGAGGTCCATAAAATGTGTGACCATGAAAATGTCATCACTGTACATTTTCTTTTTCTGTCTGCTCTGAATCTTGTTAGTTTATTTATGGCTGCATTGTTCATTTGGAATACCTGATTCTTAAGAGATAGTGTGGCCCAGACCTCCAGCTCCTCCACTTCCTTGGTTTAGGTTGTATTTGAAATGGTTATTTCAGCTTCCCTCTTCTCATGCAAGCTCATGTCTATCCATCAGTCTGTGCGGTCAGCTTAGATCATGCATTGAGTATTGTTAAATGTATTTTTCTGAACTCTAGCAAAATCGTTATACCTTGGTCACACTATTTCTATGTATTTTAATTTTATTCAGTGATCTATGCTGTTTTTCCTTTGACCGGAGCAGGTAGTAACAGCTTTATAGAAGACTTTGGCAATGAAAATCACATTGTACAATTTATTTTAGTCCAGCCCTTTGTGAATGATTTGTATGAATCAGCTTGCCTTGCAAAAAGATGGAGCAGCTATCACCTGGCTCTTTACTTTCTTTTATTATAAAAATTGTATCAATTAATCGCCAGGGAATTTTACTCTCCCCTTAATGGGAAGTTACTGCTTAGCTCTAGATTGGCCTTCTGGTCTTGAATCACAGAGTGCAATCAATATAAGCATAACTCTTGGCTCAACCTGCAAAAAATAATGGCAATTATATCTGTGCATTTCAGTAATGAAGTAATTGCTTTTTCTCTTACTTTACGGTCCTCAGTTTAATAACAGACTATCAGACCTATAATTTCAGGCTGTGAGTCCTCCATAGGCTGAAGGAAATAATCCAGATCAATTTCAACAGTTCTGTGATGCCTCTATGACTGAAGTGCTGCTTTCATGTTATATTAAGACAATTTTTTTCAGACGTATGCTATAGTGTGCTTTAAGGTAGTAACTCACCTTCTTTAACAGGAGCTGTCACAGATGTATTACAATTTATCTGAAGGAGGAAAACGGTCTTTGTCCAGCAGCTGAGTGTTCTCTCCATGTGTGTATGTATGTGTGCATGTAAAGCATGTCTTTTTTCTATATTTCTGTAACAACTGTTGATGGAGGGAAGAGTGAAGGGAACGACTAAATCAAATAGCAGGTGGTTCCATGAGGTTGCTCTTCAAGAGGTGGATGAAGCCATTGCCAAAGCATTCTGAGTGACTTTTCCAAACTCATTTATTGTGATAGCCAAGACAAATATCACAGCTTGTATCTAATATCTGAAATGTCAGGCCAAATATAATGATATATTAGTAAGGTCACGGACACAATAGTAGAGAGAAATTGAAATATAGTGATGCCAGAGTCAGTCCAGGTTGCAGAAAATTAAGCTGGAATGGAAATAGCAAGAAAGCCTTTCATGGATTCCCCAAATGGGGAAAAAGTTTCATCCTGCTGTTTAACATAAGTACTAGTGTTTCATGATTCTTTGCTGGTGAATACAGTACTACCTAGACTATTTGAGCTTTCAACCAATTTGAGCTTTCATTTGGTATCTGTGCTGTAACTTATATTTTGGGAATAACTCATGAGACAACAGACAATGTATTATGCACCACTGTAACTATTGTTAGTAATACTGAGCATACATATATTTTCCTTCCTCATTGTGGATGTGATAAAGTTAATCCAGTACTTTCTGCATGAACTGCTGTAATACTCAAAGCAAAAGCACAAGTACATTCTCAAGCATAAGTGTGCTGGTAGAAAATCTAACATTGCAGAGTTCATTTTTCAGAATATGTCACCTAGTGGGTGGTGTAAATGCAGAAGGAATTGTGACAAAGGCACTTGTCACACTGTTAGAGTCAGGTCTGATCCACTACACACAACACGCATTGTATTTCAAAATTCAAGGAGTATATGGTAACAACAAATCACCCTGTGTAATGTGTAAGGATATAATCAGAAAAGATTTATATAATTACTATAAAAAATAAAAGCATCCAAATATTCATACTGTGTCTTTGAATCCTATTTTGACATTTTACAATGCATGTTGCCGTAATGACTGAGGAGGAAGAAGCAGTGACTAAAACAGAAATCATAAGCCAGCGACCAGGCAATATTCAGATGCAGAGGATGGGAGGAGGATGTGCAGATGGAGAGAAGGGGAGGGGGTATGCCCATAAGCCAGCCCCAACCCTTCGCCCTCCCTGGAAGAAGCACAGTCTCGACAGCAGACATGAGCGGGCTGGCTCCCAGCACCCATTCTCTTTCCAGGAGCAATGCTGTTGGTCAGCCTGGCAAAAACTCAAGTCTCCAAGGTACCCACACTATTGCCTGAAAGACTGAAGCTTTGAACAGCCCTATGTGGACCGGCCTGTGGTATGGACACGTTCAATCCTTCCAGATCAAGTAAAGGAAACAGATCACCTAGGCTAGCACATGGTGCAGACTCACGCTTTTTCCTTCAAGTATTGTGGAAGTTAGTCTAAATTGGCATCTTAGCACTACCTTAAAATGAAATTCGTTTGCCTGAGCATGCCTGGGCAAAAAGAACAATAAAGTCTATGCTTAATTCTTAGCATGGGTGCATCTTAGCTCAAAGTGCACAATGCCAGCATTCAGTGCCTGAAGCCAGTTATTCTTCAGTCACTTCTGAGGGAATGATGATAACAAGTGTGTTTTGTCTTGTTCTTTCAGTAATTCTAGCCTTGCCTGGAGGAGGAAGCATCTTCTTCGTGGTGGTGCAATGGTCACAAGTACAAAACATTGCATGGAAGTCCTGAAGAAATCTGACACACCTTGATCCCCTAAATTCCTACTTTGGGCTTCCTTATACCCTTACCAGACCTGCCAACAGGCTAACTTTGTCCATAAACATCTACTCAAATACCCAAAAAACATGGAAAATATTTTTATTGTATTTTTCCACATCTCTTTCACGCATCCTAACAATAAACAAACAAACAAACAAATAAATATCCTGGAAAGGCAAGTTCTCTACTGTCATGTCATTTACAAGCACAGCAAGGGGCAAAATACTAATTTTTTAAGGTGACATTCTAAAATCTGTTGCCATGTCAGCTTCTGCATCATCAATTTAGCAGCTTTCTTCACAGTTGTTAGAATTAGCAACAGAGGCCTCAGCTCAAATGAGCACATGCTTTAAGTCTCACTGAGTGCTGGGGGATTTAAGCACATACGTACAGTTAAACACATGCTTATGTGTTTTCGCAGTGCCACATCCATCACTTTTGTAAGCAGGTATGTCTTCATTAGAAAAAAATAGATTTGCTTTTGAGAAAGAGGATTTGAAGCTGCTCTTCTGAGTTTTTATACCAGCATTGGTTTCTAGCTCAAGCTGTTTTATCCAGAGTGACTGGTAAAAGCATCATATGTCACAACTGAGTGTGAGGGGACAGAAGGAGTTAGCAAGTAATCAGGAAGATGGGATTTTATAGATTTACAGGCTGCTGTGACTCGGAAATTAGACCAAAGTTGAAAACTCCCTGTCAGCGTCTCCACCTCGTATGAACTGAACAGATTGAACATAAGATTGTCAGCTGAACTCAGCTGATCTAGGAAGGCACAAAAGGAGATACATCTTTAGGTGAGAGGCCATGGATCTTGGTAAATCAAGACAGAAAACTAACCATCACAAGCTCCTAAGCAAGTTCAATTCTGAACCCCTGATTAAAGCCACCGCAGGATCTGCTGAACAACATGCAGCTTTGTCCTGATTGCTTTTACATATTCTGATCTTGAATGTAATCGCAAAATCCATGCAGCATCACTGGTTTATGTTATAATTCATTTACCTGTTATTTAACTCTACTTTTGTCCAAGATTATGTCTAATACTGCCTGATAAGTGGCAGCCATGTCCAAGTAACCCTAATTTACCATGTGCAAGTAGTCATTGATATTAACAAGTCTGCGTCTGCCGATCCGAAGAGGTATTTTGCACGCTTAATATCTGTACTCTTTGGTAAACTATTCATATCCTATCTCTTCTCAATAGTGTTGAAGAGAAGGTGCCACAGATTACTAGTACTTTAGGCAGGATATGTGTTGTGGGTTAACCGTGGTCAGCAGCTCAGCCCCACACGGCCACTTGATCACTCCCCCCACCACAGTTGGAGGGAGGAGAGAATAGGAAGAACAAAACCAAGAAAACTCAGGGGCTGGGATAAAAACAATTTATTAAGCAAAGGAAAGAAGAAGAAGAAAGGAAACAACAACAAAAAAACCACCCCAAACCCAAGTGATGCAAAGGCAGTCACTCATCTCCCACAAGCAGGCTGATACCCAGCCAGTCTCCATGCAATGGCTGCCTTCATTTTTATTGCTGATAGTGACATTCTATGGCATGGGATATCCTTTTGGTCAGTTTGTGTCAGCTGTCCTGGTTACATCCTCTCCCAACTTCTTATGCTTCTCCAACCTACTTGCTGGGAAGGCAGAGTTGGGAAAAGAGAAAGACCCAAGGCCGTGAAAGTACTGCTCAGCAGTAGCCACAACACTGGCCTGGCATCACCACTCCTTTCATCACAAATCCAAAACACAGCCCCACCCCGAAGAAAATTAACTCCATTGAGACAGACCCAGTTTAATACATTTACCTTAGTATCTGTGATTCCCATATCTAATCCTTAGAAAGGGACTTGGCGCTGCACACAGGCCATGCAGAGTGGAGCTGCACTGATTTCCAGGTCTTCTTATCACAGGATCAGATCCTTGGGGTATGAACATCATGTAAATAACATTTCCTACTTCTTTAACCAGCTTTCTATGGGCATGACACTTATCTCTGAAAATGAATTTTCCCCTATTAAACAGAGCAAATATTTCAAGTATTTGATATTCAAAATGATGTTTATTGCAGTTTTCCCCACATTTCCAGCTTTCTCTTACAAAGGAATGCATCTCTTCCATGAAACATGAAAATCACAAATGGGCAGTAAAACCTTTTTTTCAGGTGGGAAAGAAATAAGCAAGGAAATCAAGCAAGTGCTCTTAGCAGTCTTCATCCGTCTTGACAGATGTCTTGTCAAGGTTGCAGCAGTTTAAAGGCTGCCTTGTCAGTCACCACCATTGACTAATGGAAGACAAGCCCAGGACTGGAGGGATTCAGTGATGCTGCCTCACTTGCTCTCCAGATAATGAGGGGAATTTCTCTGCTTGTTCAATACTCCCTGCTTTCATGCAATTTATAGCACAAAGCTCTGATTCACAAAAAGCTTCAATTCCATTAGCTCATGGCTTTTAAACACACACCTAAAGTGCTGTCCTGAAAACTCATATTTACATGAGTTACACTAAAACACTATTGTGGGTTAACCCTGGCAGAGGGCTAAGTGCCACACAGCCACCTGCTCAGTTCCCCACCACTACCCCTAGTGGTATGAGGACAGATAAAAAGAAAGAGTAAAACCAAAAAAAACTCATGGGTCAAGGTAAAAGTAGTTTAACAGGTGAAGGAGAAGTGGAAGAAGAAATAAAGAAAACAAAATAAAGAAAGTGATGCAAAGACAATCATTAACTACCTCCCATGCTAGACTGATGCTCCACCAGCTCCTGAGTGAAAGATTGCTAACCTACCTAAACTCCCCTCCCCTCTGTTTTATTGCTGAACATGACACTGTACGGCATGGGGAGCCTCTTTGGTAAGTTTAGGTCATCTTCCTGATTGTGTCCACTCCCAACCTCTTATGCACCCCAATCTATTCACTGGCGGGGGACCAGAGAAGGCTTTGACTCTGTGCAAACACTGTCCAGCAGTACCTGAAAAGCTGGTGTGTTATCAGTACCACAGCAGCTGCTATGGAGAAAATGATTTCCATCCCTGGCAGACCCAGTACAAAGGCTTTAAATCAGTACTGCCCACTGGCAGATGATCCTAACTTTGGCCTACCTGGCAAACGCACGAGTCCTTTCAGTCTGCGCTTTGGCAGTCCCATGCTTTCCACAGTTATCGTATGTTACATTTTCAAAACAAAGACAAATGCCTCTTGTCTCTCCATGTCGTAACTGTAAGACCAATTGCTTTTGCAACGAACAGATGTAAATGGCTTGAAATTAATTTTTCTAATATGCCCTGGTCCTGCTTTCCTGGTCAGGATCTTCTGTTTCTAATGGAAGATCCCTATAGGGATTTACCTGTAGGGGAGCCATTTCCAACTTTCACATGTTGATAAAGCCGTAAAATTAGATTGATTTCCTATGTTCAGTTCACTTATCATAGCTATGACAAATAGGTTTAACTTGCCCAGTTAAGTTCTCCCTAAAAGATTCTCTCTAAGTAATTTGCACTTGGTGGGAATTATTTCACCGACACTGAAAGAGTAACTTCAGTGAGGGTGACAGTGGGACAAATTCCTTTCAAGTTCCCTGAGTTGCTCACATCAAGCTTAGTTCAACCCCTAACGTTTACGGGAACTTGCAAGGCTTCAGTAGCTCTGGGCAACAGGATGGCTTAGGGTCTTGGGTTGCTATCTTTCTTATTTATAAAGTGACAGTTGCCATGGTATCTGAGCACCACTGGAAAGGCAGCTTGTTGCTGCAGGCCTACAAACAGCATCCAGCCTGGCTGAGCTCTTAAAAGTACTATCATGCCAGCGCTGTTCAACAGCATGTGTGCACTAGCCCGAAAAAAAAAAGAGTTAATTTGAACTTGTGTTCTCTGGAAGCTGTGATTTTGAACTTCCTGGAATTGCCGAAAACCAAGAAGCCTGGTTCCTTGTTTGCCAGGCAAGTCCTGTTGCAGGGCAAATCCTTTTTTGCAAAAAAAAAAAAAAAAAAAAAAAAAAAAGGATGTTACCTGGACTGCCAGCTATACTTAAGAACAAAAACTACCTCAGCCACTCTCCTTTGGGATGGTTCACTGACAGTAGTATACATTCAGGTGCATGTTATAAGCACAGTCGCAGCGCTGGAACCCTTTGGAGTTTTAGGCACAGCATCACTTATCAAAGAATCTCTGAACAAGCTCAGGCATGACCTGGAAAGTAGAGTGCTCAGACCTGCCAAGCCAGCTGCAGAGTAGGCACAGGCAGGTACCTAGAGTACCTTATGATGAAAACTCAGGTTCCTATGGGTGGGTTTACGTCCACCACACAATAGGGACTACAGACAGGGGGCTGAACAGCTGGAGGTCCCGGTGGACAATAAGTTGACCATGAACCAGCAATATGCCTTTGTGGAAAAAAAGGTCAGTGGTATCCTGGGCTGTATTAGAAAGGGCATTACCAACAGGTCAAGGCATGTGATTCTTCCTCTCTGCTCAGTGCTGGTGCTGCATATGCAGATGATCAGGTCTAGGCCACCATGAACATCCTGGAGTGAGTCCAGTGACAGGCCCAAATGTGATGAAGGGACTGGAGCACCTTTCATAGAAAGAGAGGCTGAGAAAGCTGGGGCACTTCCTCCTGGAGAAGAGAAGGCTCAATGGGATCTTATAAATGTGCATAAATACCCAATGGGAGAGAATAAGAATAGTCAGATCCTTCTCAGTAATATCCAGTGAAGGGAGAAGAGGCAGTGAAAACAAACTGAAATAAAAGACATTCCATTTAACCACAAGAAACAAAATTTTACTGTGAGGGTGATCAAACACTGGAACAGGTTGTCCACAGATGATGTGTGGTCTCCATCCTTGGAGATATTAAAAACCATCCAAGCACAGCCCTGAGCAACCTGTTGTACCTCACTGTACTAGAAGTGCCCACCAACCTCTGTGACTGTGGTTCTGTTACCTGCATGGATTGCAGGCATTCATTTAGTTTCTAGGTGCCTAAACTCTTCCACGTTAAGAGACTTAATTATTCTGTCCTGATGGCCAACCTGCAAAACAAGGGCAATACTTGCTTATTGCATAAAATTAAAGAGAAAGGGAAAAAATGCTAGTTAATATCATATTTATCCCAACCTGTGAGTGAAATTTTACTACAGAAAAAAAAAATGTTATGGTTGAACATTTGCAAAAGTTAATGAAGTACCTGCTCAGCGTCCAAAACACGGCATAGCATGCAGTTATGCTATAGCACATGATCAAAGAGAGACTGTAAATTGGATATACTTTCTATAAGGAAAGTTTGCAATGGAAAAAGTTGAACAGTACATGAAGCAAATTCTTACTTTTAACATCACAAGAAAAAGAACTTCTTGTAAATGAAAGGACCGTGGAAAAATTCATCCCAACAGTGGTGATGAACTCCTAGGGAAGGGAAAATGTCTGGTTTTCAGCTAAATTTAGTTAACACATTTCAATTAACCCAACCTAAAGAACACATTTTCTCTATTGAAAGTGCAAGTTAGCACATTTTATTTCATATTCGCTGTGTATAGATTAATCTTCAAAGAAAGCATCATAAGTCCAGCACCTGGATCACTTCTTCACTTTTATCAAAAACCTTAGCCATCTCGTGTAACGTCTCTGAGAGGAGCACACATAAGGATTGTTTTTCTCTGTTGAGGAAGCACTTCGGCATGATGCATGCCCAGTTTTCAGCACTTGCAGACTTGCCAGTATTTTACCTTAGAGCTTGTTTATACATGCAGCTTCCTCCAAGCACCACCCAATCTGTCATAAACAATGGAAATAAGATGAAAGTCCGCCTGTTTTCGTCTACACAGTTTGCCAGCTCAATTTAAATTACTCTGCAGGAGGGAAACCTTAAACCATAAGTGAAAATGGGAACATCTGAGTTCTGGTCAGCTTTGAATTTCGCTTAGAAGAAACTGCTTCTAAGCCCAAGTATCTCCTTGGTGGCTGAAGAAGGTGAAATGACCTATTTGAAAGATTTGTCACTATCTATCTATGAACAGATCACTTACTTATGGAAACATTATAAATAATGTTACTAGAGCTGTAAAAATCCTGGTTAACCATGCATCTGCAATTAGGTCTGAGGATTGTTACCACTGGTTAGTCATGGCATAGGTGTCCCCATTTATAAAAATATTTTTTGCCTCATAAGGTTGCTTCTTTGGAAATGAGAAATTTACTTTAACTAGACTGTTTTGAATTGCTGGGTGAAGAATCTACCAACCACAAAGTGCCCTGTTGCTGAACTCAGCCAAAAAATGGTTAATAACTCTAGCAGATGTTTCTACTTTTCAGGCAACAGGACTCCTCCTTTCTCCCACTGCTCTCTTTTTCAAAAGCAGACACCAATATGACTGAATTCCAGCATCCTCCACAGTTACTGCTAAAGCAAAGCCCAATGTTAGCCAGTCAGTAGTGATAGTGCAGAAAGTCAATGAGAACAAAGTTTGGCCTCCGTACATTTACTCTGGTGAGCACTGTGTAGTCCTGTGTAGCCAAGAAAATTTTCCTTGTGAGAAAGATTGTAAGATAAGGCACCGTATTTCCATAACTAATAGTTTGCACTTTTAAAAATGTTGACCTTGATTATTAGTACTAAGAAGCTGCCCTTATTTACTTAGGCATTGTCTATTGTTGAGCACATGGTCACTCATTCAACAACTTTCCCACCAAAGAGAATGGGCCCTGTTAGAGCCTCAGCACAATATTGCTTCCTTTCTTTTATTTCCTGATGGCTTTTCATGCTCTAGCCTTCAGGGTTCTGCAGTATTGGGAATATATTTTATAAACAGTTTTACATCTCTGTGCTGTACTTAAGCAAGCCCTGGCACTGAAGTTCTCAGACACTTATTGCCAGCATCTTTGTACTGTTGTGAAACTGAAATCTTAAACTAAATGTCTGTTCTATGCTTTTTCTAATGAGAAGGAAAAATCATGAAAGAAAGACCTCTTTGTTTCCTTCTTCCTGGAGTACGGAATTTAATAGACCTTCTTAAAGCAAGATGCAGTGGCCAAGGAAATACAGGTGTCAACATATTCATGGAAAAAATATATTTCATACTTCATATCTATAAACAAGGGAACAGTGTCTGGGTGTTTCAAGAAGGGCAAAATGAAAGACTGGTTCCTGACTCAGTATGCTTTCTACTGTTATTTAATTAAAAAATAACAATGGTCTGGGCTCAGTGTTATACTATTGTTCAGCAGCTGTATTGCTTGGACACCAAAGCGCTTGTTTTATGGTATCCTGTCAAAGGTAAGAATTGTTATGTTTTTTTTGGATTCTCTTTCATACTTCCTTTCAAATCTGTGATTGCTAAACTAAGTAAGGTCAATGAATCTGTCAGAAAAGATACTAACCCACAGAGGAGTATTTCTGGTGATTGAAACTGTGGGAGTAGTAGTCTCAGTCCCATAAAATGACTTTGTTCTCTTTTTTCAGAGACTTCTGTTGAGCAACTTGTATTGTGATGGTACTCAGTGTCATTAATACTCAAAGACTCATGCAAGTCAGTGTTCTTTGCTGTAGTCATGCCATGTTACATTTTCAATCATAAAGCTTAAAAAGGAAAAAAATATGTGCATAGCTATAAAAACTCCCTTTTCCTGAGCAATGGCAGGTGTATCAGAAAAAGCTAAATGGCATAGCAGATCAAAACCTATTGTTTTAGGCATATTCAGTTCTCCCATTCATTTGCAATGCTTAGGGAAATGTTATGGGAAAAATGCTAAGAAATGACTGAGATTAGGGAAAAATAACATAGATCCCATTCTGATTATATTTGCAGGTGTAGTTATATCTGGAAGCTGATAAATCTTTTTTCTAAAAACACTTTCAAGCTTTAAGAAACACAGAGTACAACATCTTGTAATTTCTTTTACAAGAATGCAAATCCAACTTTTGAAGAAAATAGAATTACAGTTTCTGGACACAATGTGAATTTGATACAGGCAAACATCCTGGGCTGCATCAAGAGAAGTGTGGCCAGCAAGTCAAGGGAGGTGATTCTGCCCCTTTACTCTGCACTCATGAGACCCCACCTGGAGTACTGTGTCCAGCTCTGGAACCCTTAGCACAAGAAGGACATGGACCTGTTGGAATGGGTCCAGTGGAGGGCCACGAAGATGATCAGAGGGATGGAGTACCTCCTCTATGAGGACAGACTGAGAGTGCTGGGGTTGTTCAGCCTCGAGAAGAGAAGGCTCTGGGGAGACCTTATATCTGGGAAGGCTCCAGGGAGACCTTACTTTTCAATATCTGAATGGAGCCTACAGAAGAGCCGGAGAGGGACTCTTTGTCATGAAGTGTACTGAAAGGACAAGGGGCAATGGTTTTAAATTGGAAGGGGGAGACTTAGACTAGATACTAGAAAGAAATTCTTTATTGTGAGGGTGGTGAGACACTGGAACAGGTTACCCAGGGAAGTTGTGGATGCCCCATCCCTGGAACTGTTCAAGGCCAGGCTGGATGGGGCTTTGAGCAACCTGCTCTAGTGGGAGGTGTCCCTGCCCATGGCAGGGGGGTTGGAACTAGATGATCTTTAAGGTCCCTTCCAGCCCAATCCATTCTATGATCCTATGATTCTGTGGAACCATGTACACCAGCTGTGAAGCACTACAGTTATTTACATTAAAGAAGAACTTCCAAGTCATTGTGGGAAAACGGAGTAGCCTTATTTTATCAGTACACTACCTTACATGTCTTCAATGGTACACAGAATATGCTGGACTACCAAAACTCTACAGCAGTCTGAAGGGACAATTTCTTCCTGCAACCAAACCTGTCATAAAGTGAAGAAACCAGAAATACAAAAGGGTTTGTAGCTCAGCTATTTATATTTAATATATAAACCCAGTTCCTGAAGGGTACAAAAAGCTGCCGTATATTGGAAGCATCCTTGACTTTCTGCTTGCATTTAAAGCATGCCTTGCTGTTTTTCTTATTTCAAACCATGGGGACGACTAAAATCCACAAATTTCAGCACCTCTTTTAAACCCCAACTATTTTCAGTATTTCGGCACATTACCTAGGAATGTCTGAAGTTGCAAGAACGGCTATGTTACTGGATTGAAGAACTATCAATGACTCAAACAATTTTAACATGTTGGAAAGAATAAATTACATTTAGAATTTATTATTTTATATTAATATTGTTATTAACATCATATCAAGACTGGCATCTGTTTCTACATCATGTTACATAAGTGCAGTTCCTAAGATTGTATAGCATCTAGGGAACTTAAAAGAATATTTTGCTTTTACTCAAACTATGTAGAGAGTGTTTTCTATATCAATCTGATTCATAAAAGAATGAAAAATGGGCAGCTCTTCCATAACTTTACCAAGAAATCATGGGAATTCTCCCAAGCAATTTCCCATGCGTTGTCTGACTGTGGTTTATAAGCTAGTGCAAAGAATATTCTTGCTTGGGGACAAGACCATGTCTTTCCTGACATTTCTATGAGCTAGAAAGATGGGTCTGAAGTATCAATTTCTTTACTCATATTCTTTCTTAAATAAATCGTGAGTGAATTCTGTACAAACAGATGAATGAAAGGAGAATACTATGCACAACTAGACTACCCTTTTGGAGAAAAACAGGCATTGTCAGCAGAAAAATATTTGTCTGGATGATGCTAAATGCCATTTTTTTCCAACAGGTCAAGTACAAATTTTAGCCTCAGAGAATAAAAGTTTTTGATGCATTTCTTGTATATATACTTCACATTCATCAGATATCATTCTTCACTGCAGAATGCAGAGCAGAAACATTTTTGTTGGGGATTTCAGGGTCTCTTCTCTTTACTACATAAGATGCAAGGAACTTATCTGCATGTATTCTGTAATGTGCAACAAATCAATTTCCCACAGATTACAGCAACCTCACCACTATGATGTCAGTGGTACCATGACCTGTGCTCTCATTCATGTCAAAGGTGTCATTTCATTTCTTAACAGCTCCTTATACATCCTTGTTATTCCTGCCTGCAATCCGCATATCAGGGGAATCTTCTCAAAGGAGTAGCATATAAAAGGGATATTAAGAGGAGACTGAAAAGTATTTCTCAAAGCACTTGTTCAAAACCAGGCCATTTGAGAATTGTGGCCCTATGTCATTAATACACATCTTAAGTGTTCCTTTGTATTAAAAAATGCTGGCAATTTATGGGTGAAACTGTACACTCAGCTTTGAAAGACGATTATTTTTATTTGGTATCAGCTGAAGAGGAATCTGGTTTGGGCAAACTCAGTGCAGAATGGGCTTCACTTCCAAGCTAGCAGATATGAGGACTGTAAGGTAGGAGAGGATGAACTGCTGAGAGGGAACTAAGGAGGTGTGCTGCATACGATGATCCTGTGACACATTCTCTCAGCAAAATGGAGAACGCTCTCTTGGCAATGAATAGTCTTTTTGTTTAAGACATGATAAAGAAAAGCCCATCACGCTTGAAGGGAAGGAACCTTTATAAGAGCATTCCGGGTTTCACCCATATTCTCTAGTGAATGTACAACAAAAAGATCACTCTTCCCAGGAGATCGCTGCAGGTACATCCTTCGTCATTGAATCTGTAGAGAAGCTGTCTTGGTAAAAGGTCAACTGGCTGCATGTATGGCTTATTGGAGTTTATACTAGCAGCTTAGAGCAAATTTCTGTTCCTAATGGTTGTAGCTGAATGAGTTCTTAGACAAGTTATACCAGGAAGACATGGAGCGTAACTCAGCTCCAGCTGCTGTAAAGGGAAACAAATTTTATTTCTACTGAAGAAATACAAGTAAAGTAGCAATAAACAAAGCACAATTATATTTATTTTTCAAAAATAATAGCATTAAGATATTTTGCAAACTTAATGCAGCACAACGACTCACATTCTAAAATTTCTTCAACTTTGGAACTGAGTTGCAAAACTCTATAGATATTTCCTAAACTTACGCATAAATATTTGCTGAATAACACGGTTTGACTTCCATTCCAGAAAATAATATGACCCTGTTGACTCCCTCAATGACTCTTCTTCATAGGTATCTATCCCTACTGAAGTGACTTCCAGTTTAGAATTGGAAGTCCTTGTCTGCTTGTCCAGCAGTATTAAAAACTGGGGTCTGTATGTTATATAGAGAGTTACATGCTACATATATTCAAATGAATTTTTAAAAAGCTCAGTCAGCTGAGTTAACTCTCTAATCGTACACCAGCTTCATTTAGGCTCCAAGCTGGAAATCTGTAAATGTGACAAGTACTACATACTGCAAGCACTCCTACTGAGATCACAAGAAGTGTTCTGCATGAGCAGCAGTTCTAGAGAGGCTCAAGTCTGAGCTGTAGGACTGCTTCCACTTGCAATTTTGGGTAGTTGGTGTAATCTGAGATAAGGGACTTTGAACTGCAACAGAAATATCTGGAAATTGAAATTTCCAATATCTTTTACATGTAAGCTGTTGACTCCAGATGACAGCTTTGTTTCTCGGGGCAGATCCACGTTTTAGCTATGTCTAAGACTGTCACTAATTGGAAGTAGAATTTTCTTCAGGTATTTTTTTTTTTTTGGTGGGAGGTTATTTTTCAACCTTGACAAAGTCTGTCGGCTTCAAACCAAAGATGAGCTTCAAATTCACACTTAAAAAAAATCCAGCAAAAACTATTGCACTTTCTAATGCACCGGTTTAGCATTTTGTTTCTAGATCAGGCCTCTAAGTATCTGCACAACAGGCGTAGGAGACAATGCCTCCTTTCCCTCAGTGAGACTTCTGGAAATCAGACTGCTATTCAAATAATGGACAAAGAATTTCAAAGCTGCATTTTAGAGAATGATGTCCTCTTTAATGAAGGGCAGTAGCCAAAATGTATTTTTTAATACTGAATCACATTAGGCCTAACTGTATCTAGACGCACAAAACCAGCTATTGGCTCTGCCTTAGTTTTACGCCTGCAGGTCAACCTACCCAAAAATTTTTGGTGGGGCAATGTTTGTAAAATGGGAGAGTTTGGAATGGAGTCATTATAAGCAAATAAGTCATTAAAAATCACTTTTTTAACTTGAAGAATATGTGGAAGCAGATGAGGGGTTCTTCATGCATACTTTTTTTTAGAAGGTGAAAAACGACTTTCAGAACAAATAGTTTAGTGAAATAATTAAAAAAACCCTTACACCAAACTAAATTTTTATTTTCATCTGTTTTGAATCTCCATTAGATTTCCAAATCATGAGCACTTTCAAAAGAAAATATTTCAGGAAGTAAAGTTTTTTGTGGCTTTATGGATTTCTATTTTTTTTGAGGAGAATGTGTTCTAAAGTATAGTTGAAGCTTCAAAAAATTAAAAAAAAAAAAAAGTATGTCGGTATTCACCTAGCTTTAGAGTAACAGCAAATTAAGGAATGTTGGAAATGTGTGGAACATCACAAGAAAGTAGATCTTCAGTTGCTTCTTTGTTGCTATAGGATTTCACCTGAAACATAAGGAGATTTAAATCCTTTCCTCTTCACTAGATTTGTGCGTGTTGCTCTTCAGATGGATCTGCGGCTGAGGGTGCCGCTAGTAAAAATCACTGCTGCAGCTGCTACGACAGACAAACCAGTGCCTTGGAAAGATTTTGTTAATTTTATGCTCTTGGGTGAGTAAGAGGCATTACAAGTGTTAAAGCAGAGTAGTCATTAAGATTACATTTGAGACGTGATTAATTATGCCCTCTCTGTCACCTGTGCTTGTTTGACACCTTTGCCTCTGACCTGTGTCTATTCTTCTTTCCCCAGCACTCTGTGGACCAGATTCTCATTGGTGACATCAGTGACGCTGAGATCAGAAACTGGCTCCTTGCCTCTATTTTTCCCCTTGCCTTCCCTCTAATTTGCTTTTCCCTGTGCTTCTCTTCAAAGACTCTTCACCGCAGCTCCCAGTGCTTTGCAGGTATCCTTGACTACAGCTCACATTCCCCTATCTGTGGCCAGCTGGAGCAGGTCCCTGGTATGATATAATCCAGATCAAAGGCAGGTGGCCAATCAGCAAACAAGCAACTTGTTGGCACATGACAGAAATGACTCAGCCACTACTTGGTCCCCACTTTTCAGTCTTAAATTTGGCCAAAAAGTGGCTGGCGGCTCTTGAAGACAGTGGATTGCGAGTGCTGGTGCACTGCACCAGTTAAAAACAAAAATGGGCTCTTCTAGAACTGGATGCAGTCACACACTTGCTTACCCAATCAGCAATCCAGCTGCAAGGCAAGACCAGCACAGCCCGATACTGCAGTAGATGTGTAATGTGCTTTTTGGAGATAGCATCAAGATAACTTAGTAATGTAAAAATCTATGATTGGATGGATAGCAGAATTTCTATGGGATGGGAAAGAAAACTGCAATGTATCTTAACAAACCTTTAAAGTTAATTGCATAGTACTGTAACTGTAGCATGAGGTTTGTACTCCATTTATATAAA
This sequence comes from Tringa tobata, assembly GCA_033628505.1. Lineage (NCBI taxonomy): Eukaryota > Metazoa > Chordata > Aves > Charadriiformes > Scolopacidae > Tringa > Tringa tobata. The sequence goes on from JAHREE010000430.1 coordinate 647,227, forward strand.
ACCCTTCTGGAGTATGTTCTAAGCACAAACCAAGCCACTATGTGCACAGTGATCTGAACATGTTTACAAAGCCCTGCTTGTATTTGAAATCAAAGTACATCCTCCTACAAACATTTCCACCCCATGAAGTTACTCAGCAAGTTGTTACAAGGATAAGATAAGTCACTATTTATTTTCACTATCTATTCTTGGAAGACTTGTTTTTTAAATAATTTTTTACTAAATGGAAACCAAATTTAAACCCACAAGTTTTTAAACCTACCTGTTGTTATTCTTCCTCACAGTGGTGGTTTCACAGAGTGCCTTCAAAATATCCCTTTTCTTCCCATCAAGTACTTAATGCAATGTATTGAGCTACAAGGGGAAATTCACCGTGTCAACAAAGATCCAACAATTCTACCAGTTAGATCATTGGCTAAAGAGCTGACCTCTGTGTGCTGTCCATATCTCTGCCACTAGTTTATTCTTTCTTACAGGGATGTTGCATGCTGGTTTTGTGCTTTCAAAGTGGGGGTTGTCTATCTTGTCAGAACTGGGGTGCTTGGCCAAATAACACTTGCAACAGAAGAATATTATTCTCCACAGTATACTTGCAGATATAAGGAAACACTGGGGGAGAAAATTCACCACCATGGCATGCTGAGCCAGAAATTCTACCATCACGTGTCAACATGGCTCCATATGCCAGGAGTATATAATAAGGTAGGCAGTGTTAGGGATCTGAAGAAGAGCATTGGTACAGTTTGCTAACAGAGTTTAGCATCCAATGCAAATGAATGCTGCTTTCTTTAACCCAAGGTACAAAAGAAATGAAAGAAGTATTTCTCAGGAAGAGAAAAATGTGTTAGCTATGTGCAGTATAGTTCCAGAACACTTTGGCAGGAATTCACTTGCTGTTATTTAAATTAAAAAGGAAAGAATTTCCAAAGAGGGACAAACCCGGATCACACGTGTGCTTCCAGAAACAAAGTAGGAAAGGTTCCACCCATGACATTTCAAGCCCCATCTGCACTAACATCTTTGCCAATTCTTGAAACCAGAAGGTCTCTATGAAAGCCTGGCTGTTAGACACAAACCCCAATATAGCTGCAGACCTCAGTTCCTGACCGCCTGATGTGGGGGTTGTACTGGTCCCTTGCAGGGCTTGTGGTAACCACCACAGTCCTTTTCTCAACAAACTTTCTACTCACCAGTGCCTTCTAATAGCCAGGATGTTTCTTCAGCAAAATTACCCAACAACGTAAAAGAAAGAGTCCACCTACATGTTGAATAACCCTGAAATGGCACTTTCATAATGACTGAAATTTGAGATCTTCTCTGAAGGCTGACTTCCTTACTCCCCAGTTTGGCAGTAAGGTACTTGTTCCTCAAATTAGTAACCATTGTTTTAACTGTAACAGAAAATAACAAATTGTACACAAGCGAAGGTAGCACATTAAGAGGGTTACTTTTTTAAAATCTACACAGTCTACTTTATCCGTGAGATTATCCTCTAACCAACTACAATCACAACAGCTTCCACATGAAATCACTTAGGATGTTCCAAAAACACCTATCAGATGAAACAAAATATAGAAATTAGTTTTGAACTTATACACCAGCGAAAGCTGTAGCAACCATGAGGAGGCAAAAGAACTGGCTCAGTCAAATGTGCTTTCCACTACCTGCCAGCAATCTCCACTTTACATTCCTTGACCTGAATTTCTTCCCATTGAATAGTTTTAACTCTGCTTGTTTCTCAGTCTCATTATGGCCTCTTACTTCTCATCCTCACTAACTTTCTTCTGTTCCTCCCTCAAACAAACAAAAAGTACATTTTTCTTCCAGACAGACCATGCATACCAGCTAGGAACACAGAAGTAAGCTAACAGGTTTACAGGTTTCATGTGCATCAGCGCATTTGAAGGCAGATTTACCCCCCCCCCAAAAAAAAAAACGGAACACAGGGGTATTTAGAAGGAAAATCATTCTCTATTGCAATCCTTCAATCCTTCATTCTTCAGAATGACCAAAATTACGCTTGTTTGATGGATCACAGGAGAGGGAGCAGTGTACAGCTATGGATGTATTCACAGTGCTGATAATGTAGCCTCACCTCTAGATTTGGCAGAGCAATGCAGTGTACACCCTGTGATTTTTATTCTCTGTGGATGCTGACTACACAGCAATGTGACCCTCTGTCTCCAGTGTATTTGGCTTGTTCCTCAACAGCCCATGAGTTTTTGCTAACAACTTTACTGCCATGTTGCCCATGCCCTTACCCATGCATATGATTCGATCTCTTTCTTCCAAAATTCTTCATGCGGCAATAAACACAGGTTTACAGGCCTGCTGTACAGGCTAACTTGCCAGGTAACAAGAATAGCTAGAAGTCTGTCCAACCAACGAATTGGTTTTCAAGTGGGGAATTTCTATTTAACTTCTGGGATTGTTTCAGAATCTACCATGCTGCTGGTACATTTAGGATTAACGTTCCAGTTTGGATCTGTCCTGTGTAAAGGTTTGTGCCACACCTTTGCTCTCAGGGGCTGATTGGGAAAGTCCTCACTGTAGTGGCTTCAGAAGCAGGCATCTTTTTGCATTCTCTATTTGGATTACTCTAAATTTAGCTCTTCCATAGGTACTAAAACGCAGCCTGTTCAGAGACTTGCAAGTGAAAAGGAATAGCTTTTGGCCACAGCAAAGTAGGGTGCAACTCAGAACAGCAGACTACCTACTTTGGCTGGGCTAAGACAGCAATAATCAGTTGCTTCAGCAGCCTGTACAACCTGAAGAGTCAGTTTTACTTCCTACTTGCATAACCTTGGCTTCTGGGAAAAAAGTTGAGGGATGCAAGGCAGCAGCAGAAACAAACAGGAGCAACAAAAGTAGCGAGTCCTTTTCTTCTTCTGGCTGTCCTGTGCAATGACAGAAGCAGCAACCTTAGTCCCTTCTCAGTAGCCTAGTAGGCAGGACAGTACCTGGCTGTAGTGGAAGAGATGTGTAAAGAAGAGCTCAAGAGAGAGACATACTTGTGATCATTACTTTAAATCAATTTTTCCTGTTGCAAGAACCTTTATCACTCCCCCCCAAACAAGGAGTTTATGATCATAAATCATAAACCAATTTATTAATTAACAATAATGTACCTCTCTTTTCTAAGTACAAACAAAATAGCTCTGTTTGTTTACTGTGGTGTGGGATAATGAATGCTTTGCAAGAGATTTCTAGATATTTCCATTTCTTTCATACCTGCTTCAGTCCTTACACAACTGCATCTCCAATTACACTGCTGCTAGCTTGCTTTATTTTGTCATTACATCCCTTACAAGTAGGGCTATATTAGCCGTTTTTCATAAATTATTATATTTGTTTCCCTGTTCTTAGGACCCTCTTGCACAACAGGCCAGTACTGGTTTCCAGTTGTCTTTTAAGTGTGACCTTATTTGGTTACTGTGGGGATGGTTGTCTTACTGCTCTTCTATCTCAGACTGCTTGCATCTACCCACTCACAAATTTGTTTTCTTCCTTGCTTATTATTGATAAGAATCCAGTCTTAGCAGAGGTTCAGAAATTCACAAGCAAAATGCAGGTTCTCTGCGTTTTCTGAAAGGCTTCTGAGCAACTTTAATACAATCATGCACCTGTGACACTTACCAGCCTCTATTCCACACGTAGTAACATACAGCATGAAATGCTGCTAACATACAAGAACTAAAACTTCAGTATACACTTATACCCAGGCATAATTTTTCATAAAAATCCTGGTGGCTTCCACAAGCACCCAGACCTAAGGCTTCCTCTGCTTGATGACTTGTTCACAGTGCTGGGTTCAGTGGGAAGGCAGATGGCAATCAGGGGCAAAAGGTGCACAGCCGTAGTCCTTAAAGCTATCATGAGCACATATCAGAATGGATGCAGGCAACACTGAGGCAGGGGACTGTAGCCCTGACATCCCTAGAAAAATCCATTTGTCCTGCTAAATGGGAGGTAAATGCACAGAGCCAATAAATAATACAGAAAGCAATTCACAAAATTATGTCATTATTATTTTGTCAATAATGCTCATATCTACCCAGTTTCATCCTCCAGGATACTATATCAGGGTCTTTGTAACTAAGGAGTGTAAGTTTAACTAACTCATTAGCTTCCCTGGAGTGGAATCACTTGGCTTTTGAAAGCTTCTAAGCAGACATGATCCATTTAAATGCATCCCTTTGTATCTACTGAAACTAGCAAGTGTACTAGAGTTAAATCCCTGCTAGACACAAATCTCTCCAGTACAAACCCACAGTCACCTGATGGTCTGTGTTCTTTGTTACTTTCATCTTTTCACCTAAACCAATGAATTCTGAGGTTTTAAACTTATCTACTTTCTTCCAGTTACTAGTATGTTAAGATTTTGTTGCATCTTTCTCCTCAACATCTTATAGTAATAGTTTTCAAATACTTTCAGGTTATTTAAGATTCTTTATGACCCAAACAACTACCTCAGACAACAAATGATAATTGACTTTTTCCCAGTTTCCCTGCCCTGCCCCAAGGAGTGACCTGACATTTAAAGTTCTTTGCTTTCTTTTGTTATTGTTCTTAGGAGGTCATCCTACCTAGACACGATTTATAGAGGAAAGAGTCATCATTAAAGTAATTTCACAGAAAAATCTTAGGTATTTTTAGGAGTGGTCAATTGTCAGAAATTAAGGAAGGTTGGTTAACTGCATATGTTTCATACAGTCTAGAGGAAGTGAAAGAAAAAAAATAATTCTGTTTTTTGACAGTTGCTAACAGAAGTATTTGAAAACCATTGATATCAGCCTCTTACACAGAACTTAAATCCTCTGAGCATCTTCTTATCAGGAATGGGTTATTTTCACCTTGTTCAAAACCAGTATCCAATTCTGCTTCTTTATCCACAAAAATAATTAAAGAATCAGATTTGTAACCCTATTAATTTTTTTATTAAAATATAGGTCAGATTATTCTCTTAGAAAAAGACTAAGGATGAGGATATGTCTGTTTGAGACACAGTAAGAGGCTTTCAGACTTATAAAGGATTTTAAAAGACCTAGAAATCAAACAGGTGTGCCAGAACACAATGTTTTGAATGTAATAGTGGTCTCTCACATGTATTACATTTTGCCTCAGCATTAAAGAGTGCTCGGAAATATATGTAGGGCTCTGACTCATAAGCATTGCAGGAAACTAACACACAGACTGTTCTGCCTTCCGCCAGTCAGGACAATGGAGTGTCCCAGCCACTGTGATGTAAAATCTCTTCAGCAGGCTTTATTTTCAGTTCAACAAAATAGCGGCGTGACTTTGTGAAACAGGCAGCAATGGCATATCTTTTTTCCTTTGGGTCAGGCACCACTACCCTTTAGTGTTCTCTAAGAAGAATAATTTTGCCTTTGAAGCTTGCGTGTTTACTCATTTTCCTTTTTTTCAGGTTATACATCCTGTTCTACCTTACACCTTCACAACTGGAAAGTTATATAACTCCAAGAAAGTCAAATCCCCAACTGATCCTCAGAACAAACTGCTCTTCCACATCTTCGCAATAGACCTATATCCTGTTCCACAACCCTAGACATCCACAAAGCCCCATGGCAAAAATCACCATTTTATGGTTTTGGCTCAGAAGCAGTACCATGTCCACACCTCAGCTATCACAGGTTACACTGGAACAGCACAGTCAAGCCTCTGCCAGGAGTTCATCCCCACAAACATTTAAGAACCTTGTAGGCCAATTCCAAGAACATGCTCTTTCCCCCCAGCCCTACATCAAGGGTTGGTAATGTGGCTGATGGGTGAGGGAGAAGAAGCCTACCCATAGCGTAGTATCTTATTAAAATACTTTATATGAATCTATCAGAATTTGTGTCAGATCTCTAATGAGAGGAACAGTACTTGAGCCTAGTGTAACTGAGAGGAGATTAGCAATTTCTGACAGGAGGGCTCTAGCAAAGCTGGGGAGAATAGTCTTCATTGCCAAGTCCCACAATTTCACGTACTATCAGTTTTTTCTGCATTTATATCTAAGTTGCTGAAATGAATACATTTTCCAAGGTATGAAGACAGTATGTAGCTACAGCTTTTCTGAGAACTTTCTTTGCCGAGGCTAATGCCCCTAGCTATCTCAGCTATTTAACTTAACTTTTGTTGCACAAGATAGACTGGACAGCAAGTATCATTATCACTATCCCACTCTGGAGCTTTCAAGCACATCATCATGACTTACACAAGTGCATGACTCAGGCAGATTAAAACATTTTGTATTAGAACAAAACACTTCACAAGTGTCTTTAACATGTACGTTTCACTGAATGAGACAGTATAGGCTGAACAGGCTCTGATTCGCAGAGAGACAGCAGGCAAAATCAGTGCAAAAACGAACACAAAATCCATGCAAGCTAAGGTAGCAGAATTTGTGCGAAACGTATAAAGGCTGATGAATTCATTAGGGTTTCTGAAAGCATCACACAGATCTTTTTAACATAGAAATGTTCCTGACAACTAAAATATGTGAATTGAATTTAAAATAATTTAACTGAATTATTAATCAGTATTAATTGTATAAATTGAATTATTAATAATCATAGTTATTCATATAATAATTATAATCATTATTGAATGAATGCCTGTTTATGGATGGATATGCCTTTCTGTATTCCACTGCTTTTGGGCTGAATGTTGCCTTTATTCAATGCCACATTTCTTGTGAAGAATGAAGTTCTCTGTAATATGTTGAAAACATAGCCTGTAGCAGTGTTACTTTGGCAAAATCTGATGGGTTGGCTCACAGCATTAACCTTTACAGACAAAATTAACCTGATTTATCTGAATTTCTCCTAGCAGAGAGTGGTCATATGAATTGCTGTGTGCAAGCTGTGACTATTGTAAACAGCAGCAGCAGACAGCTGACATCTGCTTCTTCCACTGGTATAGCTGAATCTAGAGGTGTCCTGTACACTGTCCCATGGCCAATGATTTATTTGGGCTTCAAGACCAATTGACTAAATCTAAACAGAAGAAAACTGTTCTTATACCCTAACCATGGTGTGAACTTTGAATTAGGAAAAGTCTGCATATTCACAAGGCTAGTATATTCTAGCTGCAATCAGCACTCCACACCTTCCTTATCAAGCAGCTGGATTTCAAGTTCATGCATCTAATTTAGTGAGGAACAAGTATAAATGGAAAATAACTCCAGAGTCCTACTTACCTATAACTGTTAACAACAAGCTCCTAAGCGACCATGAACAGAACAACCTGAAGGCTGTATCCTGCCATTATTCTAAAAGTTGAATGGCAGTAGAGATGGCCCCAATTAATCCAGGTGTTTGATAGCCTCTGGAGAAGCTTACACATCCCAGGTCTGCTGCTTGCCTTTGGCCTTTCTGATCAAATTGTGTATCTGAGCAGATAGCTGCCACTCACCTGGGGAAACTGTTATAGTACGCATGCCAAAAATGCCCTTGCACACTGAAAATATATTTAACAAATACTGAAACAATTCTCTCTTAATTAACCATTAGCCTCCCCATTTTCTGTTTTCTTTTCCCTTATGATCACACCCACCGGGTGTATTTTTGATAAAATACATTTTTGAGATACGAAAGCTAATGAGAAGTTCTTAGACTTGCCTCAAAAGTTCCACCTTTGGGTAGGAGGGAATCTCAACATATTCTGCTATTTGATACAAAACAGGCTTTTCTGTGGTTGACTTAGAACGCCTAGTAAGTCTTAAAATTTTATTTGATAGCTGCTATTGCATTAGGCAAAAAAAAGATGCCATGATTGAGAAATGGTAAATATATTCTCCTGCTCAAAAAAAAAAAAAAAAAGGAATTATATTGATACAACCTGTACTTTGCTTGTGGATCCACAACTTTATATTCTCAAACCTAAACACAGATGAGACAGGCAATAATATCTCCCCAAAATACTGTGAAAAGAGGAAAAACGATCTCTACTTTTCTTTTCAGAGTCAGATTTACATTTTTGCCTGTGGTATTTTATTTTTTTCCTGGTCGCTAGGACAAGGATACCCCCTCTTTCGTGCTATTAAGTTATGTATGTATGTTAAGTATGAGAGAAAATGCATATATAGGAAAGATATAGTCATGTTAGCAGCACTTAGAAAATTTAGGCCAAATTCAGCCTTATTTTGATCCCATTGTCTTAAACATGATTATAACTGGGAAAAACCAAGTTGATATTTCAAGAACCATAATTGGTTCTGAAATTTTGCATCAATGGTTAATGGTAGTTTATTTAAATGACTATTTCTTAGGTAGTATAATTCCACCTTGTAGCCACTATGCGTAACACTGGCATGAACAGCATTGATGCAGCAACAAATATACTGGAAGAAAGTACAATGCAAATGAAAAAAATTAGGTAATTCTAAAAAGGAAGAAGCTGTGAAGTGAAAAGTTAAATATTTGTGAGCAAAAAGAGAACACAACTGTCAAAAATTGGATGAGAGGAAAGAAAAGTGGAGGAGAAAAGAACAAGCTATGGAATAATTCACTAATCTGAGGATTCAGATTTTTGTGACTGTGTCTTCGTGAACACCAGGCTAGATATACAGAACAGTCCTAAAATTTCCCTGGTACATAACTGTGACTTATCCAGAACTCAAGTGCAAGTCACAGTTTCCAAAGGCCCCAGTATTCATTGCCTAAATAGATTTCCTTTCTCACCCAACTTCATACTGCAAACTAGAACTGATCCCATAATATATCCCATTCTTTGAGCAGTAGCCTGGCTTGAGTTGGGTGCTGTTAAAAGAGAACAACATGGTCGTCTGTGCTTGTTTTTCATTTTGACTAAACTGAATCACCATAGTCTTCATAACCTTACAATAAAGAATTTATTTTCCCCAGTCTAGTACATTCACAACCTTTGGTGTTCATAGGATCAAAATTCTACAGTTGTAATTATCGTTATGTATTCCCTTCACTGTCCTGCAATTAGCACAATTCTAATACTAGGAACACTAGAAATACACAAATCACCAGAGATTTTACTTCTGTTTCTTGTACGTAGAGATAAACTTGGAGACTGTTTAAGGATGAGTAAATTGACGTTTGCAGTAGGAACACCATTAACCACAAAAAGCACAACAAAAGGGGACTCTCCAAGAACTACTGGCATGGGGTCAGCATTCTGAGTTTGTCCCGCTGTGCAAAAGTTGTTTGATGACTTCCAGCAGGCGGTTTAACAGACCAGGAGTGGTCAAAACTAGGAAGCAGATTGTCTGACCAAAAACGTGCAAAAAGATAACTGACTGACAGAACCAGAACAGGTTTGCACCCAGGAATGAATGCTTAGTAACTAAGGACATCTCAGAGTCCCAGAGAAATCCTTTCTGGGCATGGTTCTATTCAATATTCTTTTTAATTGCTTCAGTGATGAGATTGTGTTTATAAAATCTGCAGCTGACACTAAGCTAGTGGGATTTGGTGAGCACCTCAGAACAGAGCACTGGAAGTGAAAATGATCAGAGATTGCAGAGAAGCTCAAAAAGCATTGAGATAAAATTCATTAAAATGAAGTGTAAAGTGATACTCTTGCAAAAACACAAACACAAAACTGGGACCACCTGGTTAGGAAGCCGAACAGCAGCCTGAAAAAAAGAACAAGAAGAGAAAGAGATCAACATCACAGTGTCCTTCTCCTCTCCCTTAAAATATAACATCAAACCAAACTCTGGAATTTCATAGACTACAAAATAAGTAGGAACACTAACACATTATCACTGTGAGCCAACCCACATTTCTCACACACAGACTTCATTTTGGAATGTAGTCAGAAAGGCTCTTTAGACAAAGGAGATGATTATTCCCCTCTACTTAGTGTTGAGAAGACCTCAGCTGAATATTACCTTTTCAACATCATACTAACAAACACACCTCAAGAATTTAGAGCAAAGGCAACTACTTTGAAAGAAAGGGGCTCTATCTTTTAAACCTATGAAGACTAGATGAACATGTATGTCTCCAGAAAGAAAAAAAAAAAAAAACCACCACAAAACAAACTGAAAACCAGCTGAGGGGAAAAGTGCACGAGCCAACCCAAGCACACTCATAGAAGTTGCATGAGAGCAGAAGTTTTACTTTTAAATTAGAAAGCAATTGCATCTTCCGGAAGAAGAGGAAAGATTCTAACCAGCTCCAGTGATTACTTTGTTGCCAATCGTATCAGGCTGAGATGCACTATTTCACTGGAGTATGGAACAGACAATATCACAGGCTGGGGACCAATAGATGGGTAGGTAAAGAGTATCCTTCCCTCTAGGATCCATGTACTTCAGGAAAAGTACTGTTCCCAATATACAATGGAAAGAGCATGAGGAGACTTTGTGGGGGAGTACCAGCAAAACAGACACTACCCAGCATTTCTTATCTCAGTGACTTACTTCATCATCACAGGGCTTGTCTTCACTGTGTAATAATAATTTTAAAAAGCCTGCTTTTTGTACGCTAGCTACCCATGACACATGAACCATATTGGTGGAAAAGACCAGACACTTCCACCTTAATGGCAAACTCATGGAGGCTCATCTTAATTCCCCCACCTGATGACGATCATACCTCACTGTAACACTGAAGCATCTTGCCTCCACCCCATTTTGACCTTTGAAGGCTGTGACTGAAGTTCAAACAAGCATGCTTTTTCTCTTTGCTTTTTGGGGCAAACACTATCCACTAAAGCAGCAGGCATACACAAAAACATTGCATATTCTCATAAGGCAAGTCTTCAGTTTGCTCACTTATGACTTCCCTGGACATGTAAAAAATTCTTTTTGTTCTGTTCTTATGTACAAACCGCAGCATGAAGCTGTCTTCATGGAATGTTCTAGCTTAAACCCATTTTCACTGGCCATAGTAGGCCAGTGCCGGGTAGGCACTGAAAAATATCCCTTTCTGCCAAGTTGGTAGCAAACAGAGAAATGCCACCTCAAACTGTTACAGCAGGGGTTTTGGGGTGGTAATGGTGCTGTAAACACCTACAACTCCCTGATGGTAATGACATTCTTTTGGTCTAAGAGGATCCCTGCCAGAGTTCCACTGATGTGAGTTTCTAAACGGTTTTAATTATAGTGGTATAAGCTTCAGTTCCACAACAAACCAGTAACTCTTCTCATCATGGTACCTTATCCAGTTGAAAACTTTATGTGCCATTTTACTGTTGTAAAACTGTCAGCATCATCCAAAGTATTAATTCTGTTACAAGACCTCATCTTTCTTTCTTTTTTTTTTTCCCTTTTGCTAACCTTGACAAATCAATTGGGGAAAACAGATTTATCCTTTAGTATGTGATTATTCACCATGTTTGCACATGCACTCTGAACGAAGCTTCAGCCACCCAAGTCTCATATGAGCCCTCACTGGTGCTACCAATTTCAGTAAAGATTTTGACATCAGTTGAACATGCCTGCCTTGACAAAACACGTTTTCCAACCCCTCAATATAGGTTACAATGAGATTAAATGATACCTCATCAAAATACAAAGAGAAAAAGCCTTCAGAATGACATCAGCAACATGCCCATTCAACTGGAGCCTTTGTGGCCCCAAACTGAAACTGGCTGCTGCAGTCTTCCCAAAATAAACGTAATTAACTAAACGTAGGTGCATTTATCCCAAAGTCAAGTGAACATCTTCTTCTTTTGCCTGAAAGATTAATTTTATATTCCTTTTTTTCTTCTCTGTATGCCTTCTACCAAACAGAACAGCTTGACCTGTTTTATAATGGTTTGAGTGCTGCTGAGTCAAGCAGCTGAGCTGTCTTGCAAGGAAGCTTCCCCTCCATTACCTAAGACTTGTTTTCTTTTCTGGAGAGAGAAAAGGCAGATGACCCTCAGATTTACCCTGGGGAATGGAGGAGAGGAAGAAAACAAAAATAAAGAAAAAAAGACTGCCTAAAGACAGTTACAGTAGGGTATGAAGAAGAAAAAAAAATAAATAATAAAGAATCACTTTACCCGCTTTCATCTATTAGCATAATTTTCCAAGAACGTTAGCTACATTCTTTTATCTCCAAGACACTAGGTTGCAACTCAAAGTTTAAGACAAAGCTACAACCAACATTATATAGTACTCGTGGATCAAGAGTTTTACATAATGATATTGGCTGTTTTGAATATACAGATTTGAATGTTTTGATTTCTTTGATTTTGTTCCCAAGTAAATATTTTTCACCGGCAATGATGGACAATACAGCCTTTTAAATGCTTTATTTATTTATTGGACACTTATTGCTGTCCAGTTCGCACTAATTCTTAAACATTTATCTTTCATCATTTTGGTAGTCACTTTACATAACAAAGAAGAGGAAGCTAACGGTTAAGTAACACCACCTTGGGAAACTACAGAAACAGTACTAATTAGCACTGTATAGCCGTCATTGTAACTTGGTGATTAGTGGTCCTATTCAAACAATAAAAAAAGCACCAAGCTAAACACCACGTAAACAATAGCCGTCACTTAATGACCACAAAGTGCATTTGCTGCTCCCAGCATTGCTTCAGGTCCTTAACTACTCCACCTAGCCACAGCAGAGGAACTTCAGGTTAAAACAGTGTCACCTGGGCATTTGTAGTAGCTACCGATTTTAACACTGAAGTTCCTCTTAACGTTTTTGCTCCGTCGCACAAAGCAAAATACCCAGTAAGAGCTAACAG
>JAHREE010000430.1:673222-722278 GCA_033628505.1 Tringa tobata
ACTTAATATATTATATTATAAATACTTAAATATTTTTAACACTTAAAGGGCTTGTGCTTATGAATTTGTTTATTCCCCGATGTTAATGAAAAACCTGGTTTCCAAGTTATTTTATAAAGTCTCCATCTTATTAAGGAATTTAAACTATGTAGTGTAGAATGGGAATAATTCAGTGGTTGTTGTCATACACTTAAAATGACATATGTGCTTAGACTATCATTAAGGTCTTTTGCTTTGAGGAAATGCTTGTGTGAAGTTTTGTTTATTAGAATAGTCTCTTTATGTATTGTCATTTTTATTTGGTTTTGTACCTCAGATTTAGAGCTTAGGATAATTTCAACTTCACTGATGTTTTACTCTCAGAAATATTCAGTAACAGCTTACAGAGCCAAGATAGTGAAAACATTTTGGTAACTGTTGTTGATTCTACTTGGAATGCTTATATGCACATAGAAAAAAAAATAAAATTTACAATAAAAATTTAGTTTTTAAAGTAATGTATTTTATTTTTCCGTATGGAAACTTCTGAATTGGTAACTTCATCTTGCTGTTTTCACATATGGGTCAGTTTCATTCATTAAAACCACCTTTTGCATGAGGAACTGTATAATTAAAATTTCTAACAGCACAAAGACAGCTGAAGTGAAGGAGGCCATGATTCAGCTGCTCGTTTGTACTGAACTGTTGTAATTTTTGAGAGGTCAGTACATTCAGTAACTAAAACTTTTGCATTTGAATTCTGAAGCATGTAATTTAGCTATTAGCCAGAGTAAACGTTTGCAATTGGCATTTCCTTGTTTGTGGGGTCAGTTACAGCCCAAGCTTCCAGCACTCTGGTGGGTGCCCCAGACTTCATAGACAGCCAGGGTTTTTACATCCTTCAGTTCTCTGATTTCTTTCTGTTTTTAAGAGATTCTGTACCTGCAGAAGAAGAGGGCTGCACCAGGAATTTTCCATTAAAACAGCTGAATATTCTATACTTTGCTTTTAACTACTATATTGTGTTTCACCTTGTGTATTCTTCAGACATTTAACGCTATTTTAATATTAGAAACAAAACAACAAATGTCATCCCACAAAGTTCTTCTAGAGACTGTAGAAGCATCTCAGAAGTTCTGCAAGCCACAGTAGAAATTCTCCACTGAGGTGGTATTGAAATGTTTCGAAAAATGCACCACGAATGCGAAGAGTCTGGATAGCTAATTCAAAGATGACCAGTCAGTATAGTTGTGACAAAGTTACTTTCTCTTTTCAGTGCCTTGATTTTGATAATGGAACAAAGGCTGTAATCTCACAAGTCTTTATTTTAGTAGCAGCAGCCTTGCTGTCCTCAGTGTCACAAGTTCCAGCGTGCCTTTGTGTATGTGTGACTAAGCTAGAAAATGGGTCTGTTGAACTGATCCAGATGAGAAAAAAAAATCTTGGTTAATTTTTGAGTCTAGATCAGTTTTCTGGTCTGTTTTCCCGTGTAACCCCAGAAATAGTGTATTGTGACAACTGAGGGAAGGCTCTGTTTAAATAATGCTGTGGAAGGATACCTCTAGACTGTTTTGCAAATATTGTTTGAGTGTTGTTCCATGTGATTAAAAAACTGGCCAGCCACCTGCATTTTGACCAAGTAAATGTTTGACTTTCAAGTCACGATGTAATGTAAAACTTTTTTTTTTTTTTTTTTTTTCTGTAAAGAAATGCAGGAGAAGTGAGAGATTGCACAGAAAGCATCCTGGTTATGCAATTGCTTGTGAGGTACACATCTCACATATACAATGGGATGTGGTTCTTACTTTTAAAATTCACAAACTAAGTACTGAAACACCTTCATTATGTTAGATGTTTGTCTATTTTAGAAAGAATAATAAAATGCATAAAAAAAAAAAAATCCAAACTATCCAACAATAGAGAAAACACTGATGGATACAAATTAATATTAATAAGTCACAATTCCTAATATATGTAATAACCAGCAAACCCTTCCACAGGAAAATTTATTATTGATTTGCATAGCACAATTTTGACAGAAACAATAAATTGGTTAACTTTCTTGCTTCTTTCTTTAATGATCTTTAGACTATCGATCAAATTGCCAGGGGAATACTTCCAGTTCCAAATTTTATTGAAGTATGTCTTGGATGCAAGACAGGTACAAGTATGGAGAAGTTCTTAGAAGTCTGTTGGGGGCTGGGGGAAGCTGCTAGATCAAACCATAACAGTCTCAGAGAGTTTCATGAGGCGAAAATAGCGGGAAGCTGGGAAGATATTAAAGGGAACCATTCTTACGTGGTTGCCCTAATCTTACTTTTCCTCAGCATCCATATATGACTTCCTTTGGAGGCAGAACATAGGATTAGATTATTTTAGTCTGAACTGGTACAGCCTTCTGTATGCTCTTATGAACCAACTGGGACACATGATTTTAACTGCTTAACTGTCAGTTATGACAATAGTATATCTATCTAATTTGCATGGTTCTCACTTGAGGGATGGGAAGAGTACTGTGAGCTCTTTGTTTACTTTATTTTCCATTTAATTGTAACTTGATGCTTAATCACTTCTTTTATGAATTTGTAATGGCCTGTACTGTAAATGATTACTGGCTGTGGAAAAATCATTATGATGCCATGGACAATGTTATTGGTTTTGGTGGGCAAGAGAAAAAGTGAGTGACAGAAAATAATCTTTTCCTATAAAAATGGTATTTTTTACTACATATATTATTTTTTCACTAAGGTGTTGCATTAAAACAGAAGACAAATGGTTTACCATTTCCAATATTGTTGGCTAAAGGTCTGTACACATTAGGCATTCTGAGAATCTTAAAATTTTGTCATGGTCCTGGAAGTAATGCCTTTTTATTCAGCAGGCATGTTTCCTTCTTTATTTTTGTTTTATGTGTTTACCTTAGTGAAGAACAGAAGGAAGGTGGTGTTGTCAGCCTTGAAAAATGAGCAGAGACCTTGTATAAAATGGTGGTTTTAGTGTTTTGTAAAAGATTAACAAAATTGTTGGCCACGTCCCTACTGCAAGGACAGCCATGGTCAGTCTGGCTGTGCATCACTGATGCATTCAATTATGCTGTGCAGTTATGTGACAATACACTGCTGTTTGGTCTATGTAATTTTCTTTTTTGGTATAGAAGATGCATAGTTTAGAAGAAATCTAGTTTGATATTCAGTCTCTGATTTCAAGGCAGATGTTTTGTTTGTTTTTTTTTTAAGAAGGGGGAAGGGAACAAAACAAGGCACCATAATCTGATCATTTACCTAGAAATAGGTCAAACTGTGACACAACACTGTCTGTGAGTAGACTTCAGTTACTAAATTCAGAGTAAAAGCAGTGCAGGCAAAATGTTCCTTATGCATGAGGCATTACGTAAAGTCTGTAAGTCTGCCAAGTCTGTAGGTGTGGGCTTGCATACAGTTGAAGCTCATCCCTCATTATGTTTTCTGGAAGCACCTTTTATGTATCTGGCCTGTTCTGTGCTTGTTCTTACTTATAGGGACCAATGAAAATAATAATTTGTACTCAAAGGTGAATATGTCTCCACTTCCTGTTTCCCTTTTGTTCTGTCATATGAAAAGAATTTTGAAAAAGTGCAGCAATGTGGTAGTAATGCTTTATTGGTGGTACAGGTTACATTTCTCATGCCAACAATGTCATGGTGGAAGGTAACTTTAATAATTTATTCAGGACTAAAGAATTTACAGAAATTGGATTGTGTGTGAAATCTCTTCTGTAATTTTTAGCCTGTTACATAGATTAAAAGTTACCATCTAACTCTGTAGTTATGCAGTGACTTGAAGTTATGAAAAAGAACTCGCTTTCAGTTCTTGTAGTCCTATGCTGAATTGTCTTCCCTATTTTATAGAGTTTTTCCAGAGACAGCAGAGGTGCTTTTAGATGAAAAATATTCTTGGAAATACAAGTCTATTTACATAAATTAGCAGTACTGTGATATTAAAACTAATTTTGTCTTCAAAGAGTTTTATGCCATCTTCATCTTTTGTAGCGTTGTTAGTAAAAAAACCTGATTAATACGGTCTGCCTTTCCTAATCTGTTTCTAATGAATTGCAGTTTTAGTTTTTCAGTTTTTTCAGAGCATAATTTCTGCAAACACACAGACACAAATGCTGTTCTTGCTATATTTAGGCTCCCTTCCATTAGACTTGAAACATTTCAGTTTGCTACAGGTTTTTGTTTGTTTAGGGTTTTGTTTGTTTGGTTGGTTTTGGGTTGTTTTTTTTTTTTTTTTTAAATACTTATGTTACAAAAACCTGTTCTTTTGATCCGTTCTTTTCTTCAGTTGATGTTTTCTTCTCTGGTCACATCTTTACCTTTCTTTTCCTGTTTGATTTTTTTTTTTTTTTTAAATTATCTTTTTGAAAGGCTACTTAATTGTTTTCCTCTTTACTGCTGCTCTGTATTAATGCCAGCTCCTATCCCCACCTTCTATATACTAGTACTTCTGATGCCCTGGGTATGTGTGCTGTGTCCCATCCGAGCCTCCTGCATTCACAGAGGTTGCCACCCATTAGTGCAGTGACACCCCTCCCTGCAGTCACACCAGAGATGTGTAGGGCTAGAGGCCTCTGTTCTGGAAATCAGATCCAATTTCCTGCACAGCCACCTCCTCCTCTTGGCAGACTTAAAGATTGAGTCCTCGACATGTACCATGGTAAAATAGGAATGGATCCAGCTTTACAGGTTTCTGTTTTTGTAGTATTCAGCTCTTGCGGGCAGAATGTGAATGAGTGTTCTCTTCTGCTTTGGTTATCTTTGTAAGTAAGGGTGAAGGGAGAGGGAGGGATCTTCATGCCTCAGAAAAGGGTGTTGGTTAGCACAGTGGAGCTATTTTCACGTGTCAGTCATTTATCTCTACATTTCTATTCCATATCCCAAGTTCTTGTAATCAGAAATAGCTTCACAAGGAACAGGTATTTTTCTGATACGAATTCTTTACACAAATGTTTTTATACTGTCATGACGACTAAATGATTTGCTGAAACAAAAAAAAATCCATTTTACTTCTTTTCTGTAACTGTTCTCCTTTTAACCTATAGTTTCTTAGAGGAAAAATGGTAATGAAATCCTTCAAAAATTCTGATAAACAAAAAAACCCCCATGTGTTTAAAGATACTTTCAGTCAGACCTGATGATTACAATGGAAAGGGGAAAAATGATAAGAAGGGTTTAAAAGTGAAAAATTTAGAATTATTTTTTTCCTTTGTAGAAAGGATGATTGATGTTTAGTTCTGCTTAAATTGATCCACGTGCAACAAATTGTTCAAAAAGAGGAAATGTGGCAGTTTTTCTGTGATTTGATGTAGCTTCTTGCACACTCTTTTTGCTAACTGCCTGTATTTTCCACTGGAATAAGTTTTCTTAACTCTTCTTTTAAAAAGTATTCTCCATAAATGGGTGTGCGTGTACATAAAGCACACTGCAAGTTCTCCATTCACGGTAGGGTTTGCAAGAACCATAGTTAGTGTGCATGCATGCATGTGTTACATAGCTACTCATTTTTGTAGAGAGAAGGTAAGTGATGCCAGTTCCTTCCTAATACAAAGCCTTGTAGTTACTGTTAGAACTAGAAAGTAGAAGTTACTGAGCTTAATCTCTTCCCTGGTTAGGGACCTGATGTAATTTTCGCTTTCAGGTAAAACAGAGTTTTCTTAAGACATCTTCCCTCTGATGTTTCTTTTGCCCTGTTTTCACATTCAGAGTCCTTCAGTTCCTATTATGGAGCCTTTCCCAGTGCCATGCATGTCTTCAGCATGTTTTTCTGACCCCAAGCTGTCTTCTCTTCACTCTCTGAACCTGGCCCTGTTTTCTGTTTCGAGTACCATGGGAACTGTAGTTTTTGAGGAGTGAATGAGGTGACAGGAACTGCAAGGAACATAAGTATTTGAGTAGAACTGTATCTCCCCTTTCCTTGACCGTCTGTCCCTGTTTTTGCCTGCAAAGAATAAATTACCTCCTGCCATGTCATCTTTGTTTTTGAAGAGAAACAGTGTTTGAGACATTCCAGTAGAGCAGTAACTGAAAGGGCAAAGTTTGGGCTAAAAATAACTCGAGCCAAGCCACAGGCTGTACTTTCATAAGATGGTGTGTGTTACACTGCTTTGTAATATGAGGCCAATATAGTTCGTGTGTTTGCATTTGGACAGTTTGCCGCCCTGACATTGAAAAAGAGTTCATATGGAGAAAAAAAAAATGGCAAAAAGGAAACAGAGTCTAGCAGAGGAAGCAGTCTAATGGTGTTCTGCGCTTCTCCAAATTTCTGATTCCAGGATTAAAGGTTCCTATTGTATGCATTTTGAATGACTGCAAAGAGGCGGTTTTACTCTTGATGTGTTTGTTTTGATTTTGAGTTAAAGTACTTTGGATTTTTATAGTGGATTTATATACTGTCTCTATATAAATACTTACTTTTGTTTTCACAGTCTATTGATGGCTTGCACGAAAAAGGAATGGTTGAAGATGTTCATTGTGGCTCCATGAAGAGTATGCGACCTCCTCACCCTGGAATGGGTCCACCTCAGAGTCCAATGGACCAGCATAGCCAAGGTTTATCCATACTGTCCATGCTGTATGATTTTGGGGCCCCTGTGTTCCACAGAGAGTCTGTACTTACATGTAACAGATTTCCAATTATTTCCTTACAGCTTTGTTTGGAAAGGCTGAAGTGATATCACAGGGCAAGGTGAATAACTGAATTCCCTTGCTTTCTGGAGTGTCCATCAGTCATGTATTAGAAAAAAGCCAAGGTTTAGGTCTATGACTAAGGCAAGTAATTGGCCTAAGTCTATTACAGATTTCAGTTCACATCTCTAAAAAAACCCCACCTAGTTATTTCCTGTCTTATGTGGCTATTATAAATGTAAATGCAATATAATATGATTTATTTTAATCCTGTGGTGAAGGAATGATAGGAATCCAAGCAAACCTGGAGAATCCTTCTTTAGTGTCTATAATGTTTGGTCAGGGACTTATCAAAGTTATTTTCAAATTTTTTAATGCCAGAAAATAGAAACTCTTTACCACATTGCTACATGTATTCTTTGTGTCCTTTAATTTGCAACATAAGAAGAACTGCATTCTATAAACAGCCCAGTATGTTGGAGATTTAACTAGTAATGCCTGCTAGTATTAATTAGTTCAGCAGATAAGGCTTTGTATATTGCATATTACATATTGTATATTATAACATCACCTGAAGAATCTCACCTGAAGTTAGGGTCCTGTTTTGACATGGTCTGTGTGATGTATTTATGTGTTTATTATGTAAGGTAGGGAAACGCTGGAAAGATAAAACAGGTAAAAATCAGCAAAATGGTTCAGCCTGAACTGCATTGTGACTTTTCAGTGCACCGTGACTGAAATCCCAGTCTGTGATTTGTCAACTGAATTCCTGTCTGGGACCTTGAACATCAAAAAGCACTGGTTTTCCAGTACTTTGTCAGTTAAAACTTCTCCACTGATTTCAATGACTTGTAAGCACAATCACCCAACAGAAAATGTTACCTGACTTTGCATTCTTTTGCCTGTAATGAGCTTGTTTCTTAAAATGAACAGAGCACATAGTCTGATGCTGAAGATGGGTCCAATTCAAACATAATATATGTAAAATGCAAGAACATAAGTTGGAAATTCCTCAAATACAAGTAGCTCTGAGTTGTTTTCTTCTTTCCTGTGCTGGCTGAGATCAGACTTCCAGGTTGTGTTGCTCTGCAAAAAAAATGATTGCCTTAGTAGCAGCTGCAGCAGGCAAAAGACTACAGATCTTTTTGGTGTATGCTAGCAGCTGTTGCAAGGTAAACAGGGAATACTAGAGTTCTACTGTAAGCAAGCTTTCAAAAGAAATAGTTGAACCCCTCCTTCCCCACCACATTCTAATATTTTGAATACTCGACATTATAGAAGAGTGTTTTAGCTTTCTTTGCCTCTACATCTTTTTTTTTTTTTTTTTAAAAACAATTATCTGTTCACAAGAAGTGGAGATGGCACTTGAGGCTATTCTGATATGTGCTGGCGAAAGTCTCATCTGCTAACCTTGTACTTTCTCCCCATTACTGTACATATCCAAGATAGAAAATCAGGTTTATTAATAGCCTTTCAGCCTGTTGAACACTTTCAGTCTGATTTGCCACAGGATTTGAGTCTTGCAAGACAGTTGTGTTTCTACAAGTTTTGTGAAAATAGGTAATGTGGTAAAGGAGTGATAAATGCCCACATTCATGGTGAGAGAACAGTATGAGTTCTCTGAGAATCCATGGAAAGACGCATGGTGAATATTCTAATCCTGACAAAATCTTCAGTTGCGTTTGGTACATTGTAGAAACCAACACTTACTGTAAGGTTCACTTTCTTCACTAAAAGGGATTGAGCAGAAACTTTTTATACAGTCTGCTCTCCAAAAATACTTGTGTTTGGTCAAGTGTTATAACTAGGATTTTTTCCATTGTCAATACTGTAAAGAATATACATTATGACATGTTGTCATACATTTCTGTCAAACAAGTTGATGCCAAAGAGGGATGAAGAGTGTTGCTAATTATGGATACAGTTAAGGAAGCAGTTCTTTTTAACTGCTGAAAGCTTGGTAAAGAGTTGTGATGTAGCCTCTTCTACATGGAGAAGACAGAACCAGACTCTTCTCAGAGGTGCATAGCAAAAGCACAAAAAGTAATGGGCACAAGTTACATAAGTGAAATTCTGATGGGACTTAAGGAGAAGAAAATTCACAATGAGAGTGATTAAGAATCTCCATCATTGGATGTTTCCAGAACTCACGTAGATAAGACCTGGAGAGACCTGATAAAGCTTTGAAGTTACCACGGCTTTGAATGATGGGTTGTGAAGAAAATGCAGAGGATGGGGTACCTGGCAATTCAGCAAGTAATAATTAATGAACTAGGTATTTAAAAACCTGCTGAATGCTTACTGTGGAAATTCATGTGTCCCACAGAAAATGCAGTTGAGGTGCTTCCTAGCAGATGAAAGTGTGTTTGCAAAGTTCAAAAAGGTCTCTCTCGTTGCCTCTCTATTAAACATTCCTCTGGACTGTGTCTTCAATTATTTTTTTTTTCTTGTGTGACAAATGCTGGTTAAACTCAACCTTTGTGAATCTTCATGTGTCCTTATTCAGAGCCCATGTGTACATGCTCACCTGTATTAGAGTATGTATAACAAGATAAGAAAAAAGCAAGTGGTGTAGAAACTTTATCAGGGCAGGCTTGTGACTGCATTTATTGTCACACTGCTAGATCTTCTGAAAGTTTCCAAACTTAAAAAGGAAAATTCCCATATAGCATCACAAAATTTAGGTTCTGTAAATGGCACGTTTTAGAGCTTTTACAAGAAGTTTGGGATATCCTGACATATTGTACTGGAATTTTGTTTCCTCGTTTCCTGTTACCAAAAATCTTAATGCTCAGGACTTTGAGGGAGAGAGAAAGTGTAAGTAATACATATCTAGAAAGCTCAAAAAATGTCCACTTTTAAAAATTTCTCTCTGCAAAACATAGCCACAGACTTGCAGCTGGAACTGTCAGGACTGAAAGCAAGTGCTCAATATCTTACCCCACAGCTAAAGAGATGGCAAAATTATTTGCTTCTGTGATCTGACTGTGTACAGATAAAATTGATGTAGTTCCACTTTAAAGTCTCAGGAAGAGTGGAGAAAGAGTAGATTTGGTGTCACAAAACCATGAAGTGTGGAATGAACTTCGGAGTTCTGTGATCCATGGCTTGCTAAAGAATATGGAAGTGAACCAGAAGATTTCTTGATTTTTTTTTTTTTAATTTTTTTTAGGCTTTTCAGATTGATAAGAGCATTATTTGTGCTGCACTATAGCAGGATGAAGTGAATAAGTATCGGTTATTTCTCTTTCACTCTTGGTGGACATCGTTAAAATCTAGCTGTCTGTTGTACATTACCTGAAGGATCACTCTTCATATTTTGTCTCTGATATACTACATATTCTTGGAAGTCTCATCAAAAGTCTATGCCATCTCTTCTCTGGATGTATTGTGAAGTTCAAGGAAATATATATTAAGTGTAATTAAAATTCGAACTTAAAATCACTGCATTCACAAGTGCTGTGTTAAGATACAAGCCCTGTTTCCTTCAGAACTGTGCTTGTTCTCTTGGAACTTTAGAGAGTAACACAGTCGTCAGAAGCTTCTTCAGATGGTGATTTTTTTGCTTGCAGCTGATGTTCCAAGTTCTTGAGCACCCAAATCGTAAAACATATTGAACAATCTTTGGCTGGCTCTAATCTTTAATCTATATAAATTAAAAGAGCTATTGTGTAGAAATTGAATACATCTGCTTCTACTTCTATATGTTTATGAGTTTTTGCAAAGAGAGTCAATGAACAGGTATTCCTTGATGCGTGTGCATCAAAATAAACTGATAATATTAAGCTGTAAAATTGGCAGACTTCACTGCATGTGTTCCCCAGTGAAATATTTGTCCAACATTCTAATGAAATGGTACCGCATCCTGATGCATCTGTATTGTATTTCATGCTTTAGTTTGTTTTGCTCTGAATGTGAGGGTAATTGTTGTTTTTAGGAATTACTGGACTATATGGTCATATTTTTTCTCAAAGAATAGCTCATGAGGCTATCTTGATATCCCAGGGAACTTCAGATTGCACTTCTCTTCTTGCAGAAAATACTACAGCTGTCCTGATTTGAGAGACATTTTTATACTCTCTGTAATGTTAGGGAATTTGATGGAATTTAGATTTGACTAACCAGAGAGATAAGTTTGTGATCCTCTTACCTGTTCTAGGTTATATGTCTCCCCACCCATCTCCACTAGGAGCACCAGAACATGTGTCCAGTCCAATGTCTGCAGGAGGTCCAACTCCACCCCAGATGACTCCCAGCCAGCCAGGACCTATTATACCAGGAGACCCACAAGTTATGAATCAACCTAACAGAGGTCCTTCCCCTTTTAGCCCTGTACAGCTGCATCAGCTGCGGGCTCAGATTCTAGCATACAAAATGTTAGCTAGAGGTCAGCCTTTACCAGAAAACCTTCAGCTTGCTGTTCAGGGCAAGAGGACCCTGCCTGGCATTCAACAGCAGCAGCCTCCCAGTGCCTTCAACAGACAGTCTGGTAAGTGAATCTAGGGTTTGTGTCATTGCACAGGTAAATCTTGAAGTTCTACTTGTATAAAATTAAGAAATGGGTGCTGTGCAGACCTGTAATTTGGGACTGGCATCTAACTGAACAGCAGCCTTTGATTGTAAGCTTGAGCAAGTGTGTAAAACACATTTGTTAGTAATAGGGTATTGTTAGAATTGAAATAAAAGTGATTTTACTGTGCAGTACTGTGTCCATCCTGATTATGCTTGACATTTTTTGAATGTTAATCATACTTTACTGATCACAATTTTACTGTTTTTCTTAGAGTGAATTTTCAGTTCAGTTCTATGAAAAAAACTGGAGCAAGTTGACTGATTATTTAGGTTGTTGAACAAACCATGTATAGTGTCCTAAAAACATAAGGAAAAGAAAATGTTCTTATGTTTTTTTCCTATGATAGTAGATGTTACAGTGCAGTAAGCAAGCACGTTTGGTTCGTAAGAAAACTGGGTTACATTAAACAGCCTGCACCTGTTAGTTTCTGAACACTTCCATCACTGAGCTTGCATTAGAAAGCGGGGGTTAAGATTACACTGTTTTCTTCGTAGTAATGTTTTAGTAATATCACTGGTCACTTCATTTCATGTCAAATTGCAGGTATTGGGTTACATACAATGAGTGGTGCTGCAACTGGACCAGGGCCTGCTCCAGGGATGCCTGGACATACAGCTGCCATTACCCCAAAAACTTGGACTGAAGGTATAGTGGAATATAATGCTGATTTTATATCATGTACAAAGTTATGGTTAAATAGTGTGGATAGAGTTTGGGGAAAAGATGCAGGGGCAAAAAAAAGGGAAGGTAAAAATGCTTGAGAGACAGTGTAACCTTTATTGAGCCTAGCACTTGAATCAAGGAGATTTAACCACTTATTCATCCATGAATGACATGACCATATGATATTACTGCAATTGCTAGGCAGCCTGAACGTGAAGCACTTTTTTACAATTGGGGTGAACTATGTAAGCTGCCTGAGGAAACCCATAATAAGTTATGTTCTGAGTATGCTTAATTGCAGCATTGTCTTTCTGCTAGTTTAAATAAAAGTTTTCAAACCATGGTAGAATTAGGCTGCTTTTTTTTTTTTTTGATGGGATTTGAAAGTACAGTATAGTCTTTGAGATCTAATGAACAGAGTAACTTTTTTCCCCTTGTGTGACAATCAGATTTTGAATCAAATAATTCAGATTTGAGTTTACAGGCTGATTTTATTGTTTGAATGTAGAACTGTATAAGTATTGTTTTGAAAAGAATTAGAAATCCCTAGTAATATATATTATTTGAAGTTTTGGTTGTTTTTTTTTAAGAGAGATTTAAAAATAAATACAATATTGCAGGCTTGCAAATAAGGCAAGATTCTCATACATGTAGAAATGTTATGCTATGTTGTTGCTTGTGGGTAAATTTAGGGACAGTGATGACTCCATGATAGTTCACGTCATAAAAAATTCTCTGTCATTACTCAGCTACTTGGGGCAACATGAAAAGAAAATGAAGTACTAGTGTGTAGTGAGATGCAGAACTGCTTTTCTTGGAATACTCCCAGTGAATACTTTGAGTAGGATAATAAAGAGGGGGAAAAGTGTTTCTTGAGAGCTTGTGTATATAAGTTTACCAAGCACAGTGCCTTCTAGTTCAAATGGTGCTGCTAAAAAATGCTGGCAGGTATACAGATTTGCAGTAATCAAAATAATCCAGTGTGTCATAATAATATGTCTGTCCTGTTTAAGCTGCTTACTGTTCGTCTTTTTTAATTGCTGGGGTTTTTTTTAATAAGAAAAAAATTGTCCCTGCTCTATCTGTTTGCAGGTTTTATTTGATGTGTTTTTAAAGATTATCCTTTTTTCTTTAAATTTGTTTTTCATTCATTACATAGTTGTTTGTGGTAGTGTTTGTTTTACAGTTCAGTTTGCATGATTCCTGGAAAACTGAGACTACACAGAGGCTTTTGGTGGCTTACTTTCATTCCTTATTTTTTATAAGCTGAAATGCACTGTTGCTAAGTACAGAATGTCCAGCTTGTGCCCAAGTTCCTTTTCTGGAGTTTGATGCAGATGTGTGAATGAAAAATGGTGACCTCTGAAGGAATTCTTTTATCTAGATTTCAGGATGTTTGGTTTGAATTAAGTTTGATTACAAAACTGCAGGTGTTTCTCTTGTCAGTGCCAATTTTTGAACATCTGAATGCAAGGATGACTTGTCCTAATGGCATACCAAAATCTATGACCCTTAGTGTCTATAAGTGGCAGGTACTATTTTCATGTTAACTGAGGTGTTAATTTTCAAGATGATTAGAATGCTGGAAGTATTTCAATATTTTAGTATTTTAATCAGTAATTTAATTCCTGATATTTGAAATACTTAACTACATTTAATAGGCAATAATAATGAAACATGATATATATATATATGATGGGATCTAAGTACAGTAGAATGTGTAGAATATGTAGAATGTGACTGTTAATATGACTGTCTAGTTCTGGTAGAGCTCTAAAAGAAGGCTTAGTTGTGCTGCTTGTGGGGTTGTGATTAGAGATTCCTTATGCTAAGTGATGCAAGGACAGTAAACAAGAGGCACAGTTAGGTCCTGCACTTGCATGAAATCAGTTCTGCAGCTGTTTTAGTTCTTCTAATGCTAGAATTAAAAGACAGCAGGAATGGGAAAAGCATTCTTCATAAAATTTCGGGTCTTTTGTTTTTTTTTGGATTACTCCCTCAAATGTATCTTATACTTGCATTTCATTATGTTTTTTTAAATACAGAGCGTAGTCTATCTCCGTGTGCTTTTTCTGGTAATTTTTAATGTTCACCTTACTTCACATTCTGTCTTCAGAAACGGTCTTGATTTTCTCGCTGCATTCCATATTTCATGTTATTATTATGTACTTTTTATGATTCAGGCCAAGCCCCAGATCTGAGTGTCTCCAATGCACAGCAAAAGCTTCCCGCGCCACCCCCTAGTGGGAGGCCTTCTCCTGCCCCCCCTGCTGCCCAGCCTGCTGCTGCCATGCCTGGACCTTCTGTACCACAGCCACCACCTGGACAGCCTTCACCCATTGTTCAACTGCAGCAAAAGCAGAATCGCATCAGCCCTATCCAGAAGCCACAAGGATTGGATCCTGTTGAAATACTCCAAGAACGTGAATATAGGTAAAAGCAAGATTCAAATGCATATGCAGATTGTTGTTTTTCACTTTCTTAACTGACATTCCTTGAATCAACCGCTGTAGTGACAACAGTATAAATTGAGTTTCCGGAGAGAGGCGACATCAAAGAGAAGTAGAAAAACATCAGACCAAACAATGATTTAATTCTACCCTGTTATCAGCTAGTAAAGCATACTGGCCGTATCATTGCAAAACAGATAAGTTTATGAAGGACTCGGCTGGGTTACTGTATTACTTGAATGCTGCAAATACTGAAAGTTAGGAAATCAAAATCCTTGTAGTCTACAGAGAAACCAATTCAGTGCAGAAAGTTTTCAGAATTGTAAACAGAAGAGAGATTAGAAGAGAGCAGTGGAAGTCAAAAGGCTGATGAGTTAGTGGCCACAGCAAAGCCAAATTTTATTGGTGGTGGATGGGGTTGGCTGGACTACCAAATAATAGAGAGGATATTAAGGAGGTTACAGACAAGAATTAAAAAAAAAGTTACCAGGAAGCATGGTCTTTGCAAGTTGCCTCCTGAGTGCCCTAATTAGGTGGTGAATTATATTCATTACAGTGTACAGAGGATGACATTTCTTGTGGAGTTAGAGACTTCTTCCCTCTTCCCATGAACAAGGCTATTAAACAATTGACCTTGACAATCTGCCGAGCAGAAGGATCTTGACCTGCACCTAAAATATGTTCCTCACCATTGTCAGTCAGAGGAAAGAAACTGCACTTACCCTATTTGCTTCTTTTGGACTGATGATGCATCTTCTAGTTACTGTAACAATGAGTTTGTAAGGGAAGGTAGCCAAAAGGGATGGTGATCTCCCTGGTTTAATGACTTTAATGGCTTTACAAAGGTAAAACACTGTGAAGTGTTTTAGGATGTTGTGCCACGTCCAGAGTTTGTGCCAAACTGTATGTCTTAGTATGCATAAATGGAGGAAAGTGAGGAGTGACAGAAAATAGCAGTGTTGCATTTACTAATGTGGAGAAGTGATTGCAGATACAGCATATCCATTAGGTTGTAGATACCCTGATCGTCTTGGCAGAGTAAGTGAGATGGAAGTTTGACAGAGATTCTGCGGCAGAAGATTGGTTTGGTTTGGGGTTTTTTTTGTTTTTTTGGGCTTTTTTTATGCCAACACATAGATACGAATCCGAGCTTTTTTAACGTTGAACACTGCTGGAATTTGTTTTGGTTTCCATATCAGAATGCTTAGAACTTCTGCAGGTCTTCTAATTATTTCAAGCTGTATAAGTAACAACAGAAAAAAGCTTCAAAAAAAGCAGTTTAACAGCTTTTGTGCTTTGGACAGTGCTAGAGTTAGTTTCAGTATAGGCAAGTTTAATACAAAAACATCATGTATTCACACTTTTTTCATAAAAAGGGAATATAAAGAAGTGGATATAAACATTTGTATTCTGAAACCAGTGAAGTAAATGAAAGCTTTATGAAAAGATTGTCTCTTGAGATCTCTCCGTAGTTAACTTTTTTTAATAAAGGGGTGTTATACTTTGAATACTTAAAAAACTGTTTGAATTATTCATTTTCATGAAAAGGCAGAATTATCATGTAGATGTTTCAGGGATTCGTTTTTCAAACATATAGGTAGACCTAAAAGGTAAAATTTTGGTATACTGCCTTGTTGTATGAAAGTGTGAGCTTTGAACCTGATTAAGTTAGGATTTCTTGTAAATTATATATTAGCTTTACTCAGTTGACTGTACTGGTCTTGGCTGGCATAGAGTTAAATTTTTTCATAGTAGCCTGTGTGGGGTTGTGTTTTGGATTTGGTCTGAAAATTGTGTTGATAAGACACTGATGTTTTAGTTCTTGCTGAGCAGGGCTTGCACAGTGTCAAGGCCTTTTCTGTTCCTCCCAGTGCCCCAGCGAGGAGGCTGGGGGTGCACGGAAAGTTGGGAGGGGACGCAGCCGGGCCAGCTGAACCCAACTGACCAAAGGGATATTAGTGTACTGTATGACATCATCACGCTCAGCAATAAAACTCTGGGGAGGTTGCCGGTGGCCCACTGTTCGGGGACTGTCTGGGCATCAGTCGATGGGTGGTGAGCAATTGTTTTCACTTGCATCACTTGTCTGTCCTGGGTTTTACTTTCTTCTCTCTTTGATACTTTTTTTCCTCTCTTTTCATGGTGTTTCTGGACTAAAGACGTAAAGAGTGCTGCTGGGGAGACAGTAATTTAGCAGTGATTTATGAGCTACATGTTAAAGCTGAGGTGTTCGGCCATGTCTCTTGCTGTATATACACCTCTCAAGTAATGGCAGACTTTTGGGGGAGAATACATGCTACTGCATACACTTTTCTGTTTCTTAATAGGTCATATACATGTTTTATGTATTAGAGCATGTCCTACACTCAGAACAGTATTGTAAACTTGAAGTACTTTAGGTTTTGCTGTTATAAAGTTGCATCTAATTATTTTTTTATTCAGTGATAGCAATTCTTTTATCCTGTCCTTGTTACCAGGGAGTTATGAAGTTTGTTTCATCAAAAAATTCATCAAATAAGCACTTAAAAGTACAGTATAGCATTCCTATTCACTAACCACATGTTAAATAGACCAGTGCAGATGGAGAAGCAGTAATGCACCTATTAACGTACTGTGGGATCTGGAAAAGCTTTGAATCTAAGGAAACATCAGCAGACTACTTTTTCTCCCTGAAAAGCCTTGATCTGATTATAAAAAAGGCTCCAGTATGTATTAACTAAGAGAAAGAAAATGGAGAGTTAATGTTGCTGTCATATTCATGTGGTTGTGCTGAGAAGCTATTTGCAGTGCGTACGATGAGATTATATGATAATTGTTGTTAATCTCTATGTGACTAAAGGTGGATAAAAGGAAAATTAGGTATTTAAAATTCTTAGACATATAAGAAGTTTAAATTATTCATATGTGGAGAGCTCTTAAACTTGTTGTGTGCCTTGAAATCTGGCCAGAATGAAAAATTCATACTGTGCTTTTATAAAACTCTCCTTAATACTTACTTAAAAATACCATACTTCTTCTTAATCTCAATGAATAGAGCCCTTGAAGCTAATAATGTGTGTAATTTAAAGTTTTTGTATTATGTGGAAGCACTTTTTTCTACCTTCTCATTGCTAATTAAAAAAAAACGCACTTGTTGGTGTCCTGTAGATTATCAGTGGTTTCTTTGTTGTTATCTGCAAAGTCTATTCTTACATATCTTCATTGCTTACTGCATGGCATCCATACCAGATAGGTTTGAATGTATAAGCATAACCTCGGCTGTTGACCCCAGCTGACGAGGAAGAGGTGTGCGAAGGGATCTTGTTTTGCGAAGAGAAGTGGCACTAGCCACTTTCTCCATGGATGAAGATAAACTGCTGAACTGCAAAGTCTAATTAAATTTCTCCTTTAAATGGAGAGATTATATCCTTCAGGTGCTTGTACAAAGCATCTAGGAAGCTCTTTTCTTCTGTTTACTTAATAGCTATTTGTATTTTTCCATAAAGATAGCAATAGTCAAACTGCAGTCATTCTCTTTAAAGACTAAAAGGTGTCTGTGATGAGACAAACCTCAAGTACTTGTTGCATTCACTTAAGTTGGGATGTCTGTCACAGAATTCTTTTAAAAATCCTACTGACTACTCAAGAAAATACTGCTTCTATTACTACTGGTAGTAATTGCCCTAAATAATATAATTATAACAAAAAAAACTTCAAAATAAGTTTTGTTTTTTGTTTTATATGTAACCCATCTGGCTGCAGTTTTTTTCATTATTCTTCCACGTGTGCTGTAGATTTACATTAGTACTTATACTTTTTTGACCAGGACCTTATTTTAATAGAGAATGAACCTAGGTTTCAGTAGGAGTTTTCTGAAGTAGTATTAGTAGTGACTTAGAAATAATGATTTTATTATATTTTTTTCCTAGTTCTTACCTCTGGCTGGATTATAAAAGGAGGGTTATCACCCACAAAAGTGTAGAAGTGTGGTTGTAGCTCAGTGCAGACCTCTGTTTTTGCACTCGGTTCCGCATATGGAGCAAAAACATTGGAGGAAAAGTTATCCTGGAAATACTAATCTGCCTTATAATTTAATAATAGAATGTTGTGGGCATTTATTTCTGATCAGCCTTTTTGTAAACCAGAATTGAGAAAAATGAAGAAAATGATTAGCAGTGTGAAGAGCCTGTTACATGGGGGTGGGCTGCCTAGTGTTATGATGGAACATAATAAGCACACTGCATAGGCTTGCATTATTTTTAGTCATATCTTAAGAAAGTTGGATATTTGGATTTTTATTAATAATTTAGACAACAGAAATATAAACCCCAGCCCACCTTTGGCTGTTGTTTGAAATTCTACTGTGTAAACTTTTACATCAGCAGGCACTTTCACCTATTTTATACCTGGAATCAAAGTAACAAGCCAATTTTGGCACAACTAAAAAGTGAACATTTCACTTCATGTTTTTTTGTAAAGTGACTCATCCATTTAGTTATCTAAAACCACAAGCTGTATTAGGAAGAACCTAGATTAACTTTTTTGTGCTCGTCTTTTTGAATAGTACAAGAACAAACACTCGATGCTAACAAAGAAGCAAAAAAAAAAAAAAGGAAAATATGTTCAGTACTCAGCTGCCTAACTAAGTTCACAGCTTACAGAAGTTTGGAAAGATTGTGACTACTCCCATAAAGTTTCATTAAAGTCAGTGAGCCTGGGGTTTGGCTATAACTGTTTTGTAGGTGATCGTTTCAGAAGAAGCATTGCAGCTATTTGGAGAGTGAAATAAAGTAATAAATCATAGTTGTGATACATGATTTACATCCATATGTGAATAAGCAACAGGCAGAGCACCCATCTCTGTACATCTTGGCTGCTTTTTTGTATGGAGGTACAATAGTACATCTTAAAAACCCATTTAATTCTCAAGATTTTGCATCCTTAGGTGCAGTAAAATTTTTTCTTAATAACTGGAATGTGCAGTGACAGGTGAAGTTGTACAAAATGTGGACTTTTTCAGTGTAGTGCATACACTTGAAAGAACAAAATATGCCAATGGCGCTTTCTGAATGAAAATCTTCATTTCCTTTGGAAATCATGAACTTCTCTGCGCCTGGACTGTAGCTTTTAATGGAACTTTCTCTTATTAGGAAGTAACCCTTTTTGATTTACTTTTCAGTCTGTATGAAAAAACTAACCTATTGCTGCTTCAGTTACTTGCTCTCTTGAGAACAGTCTTCTGCAGTAATGCAGCATTACCTCCTTGTTGTTGTTCTAGGAACTTCAGAGGTCATTTGGTAATATAAAAAAATGCATAGTTTTGGGAAGTTTAGGAGTTTTAGGAAGGAGTACTATTACAGAGGAGATATTGTCTGCAACTGTACAAGTGATTCCAGTTGCATTTCAAATTATACGTAAGTCATGATGCATGCAGTTACTGTGAGATGCCAGTACTTTGATTTATTCTGACTCCATGTATCAGGTGCAGCCGTTTTGCCTGATGTGTGGTCTGCTTTCCAGCTGTGAGGCTGACGTGTCGAGTGTATGAGAGTTTATGTCACTATGCTGTGGTCTGTGGTTTCATGAAGGAGTGAAAAGGCAGGGGAAGTATAATCACTGTATGTAAAGAAGCCCTATAGAAAGTGTTTCCTTTCTCCCTTCATGGCAGTTCCAAAGTCCTCATTGTGGGAAAACGGCAGCGGACACCTTTTCCTAATGTGATCTGATGCTTTGTGCTTTGTGAAAGGGAAGGGAAATTTTGTGAGTTCTATGCAGTATAGGGAGATTAGATACTTTCCTCTTCCTGGGCCTTTAGGTTTCTGATTCTGAGAGAGAGAGAACTCTCTGATTTTGGGGAGATGGTGTGTGTGTTCTGTTTTAGCTGGGGGGTTTGGGGCTATTTTTTTCCCTAAAGCATGTGGAAAATGGAGGGCACCAATTCAGTTAAACTTAGATGCAACTTCTGGATAACTTTAAATTCTGGGGTCTGTGCCCAAAAGTGATTTAGAAATAAACCCACAAAAGCTGTGTAACTGTTGACTCTATGACTTGGGTTGTCAAGAGTTGACCTGGGTTGTATGTAAAAAATAGAAAAAAAAAAGGTTCTATCTGGCTTGTCCATTATTCTCTCTTTCTCTGTCTCTTGAATTTGCAAATGTGTGCAAAAGGGACTTTTAAAGGAAGAGTGAAATAGAATCTGATTTACAGTGACAGTTCTGTAAGTGTGAATATTTTACTAATGAACTTTTCATTTGTCAATAAGATAAGCAAGTAGCATTCCATATGTTAAAGAAGGTTCTGTCTATGTCATCACTGACTCACTGAGCGTAAAACAATACCCATCAAAACAGCTTGAAAACAGAATCCTCTATAGTATGAGTAAAATAAAATTCCCAAGTTTCTTTTCACGCATATTCTTTCACTCATATTCTTAAAATTAAAAGAAGGGTCAAGGGGTATTTTCATTATTTGACAATTCATTTTCAAAGTAGAAAAGGATACCTAATGTCATCTCTACAAAAAGCCTTTTGCTTTCGCCTTTTGCTTGCTGAAAAAGTTCAGAAACAATTAGTAAAAGCTAAATAAATGCCTAAGATAAAGTGCCTGGTTTTACTGTGTAATTTTGATAACCACTTAGAGATTTCTTCTGGTGTCTTATCCAATTTTATTTTTACTTAGGCTTCAGGCTCGAATTGCTCACAGAATCCAGGAGCTGGAGAACTTGCCTGGTTCTCTGCCCCCTGATCTGCGAACCAAAGCTACAGTGGAGCTGAAGGCACTTAGGTTACTGAATTTCCAGCGCCAGGTAATGCCTTTTGTGTCAGGAAAATTCTCATAGAGGTCACAGCCAAACGTGTTCACGTAGCAAAGAGTAAACTGGCAAGAGATTTGGCACCAGCATTGAGCCTAAGCAGGAGGGTTTGCATGAGAACAAAGCTGACCGACAAGCAAGTCACAGAAATGTTTAACTTAGACTTTATTTTATTTTGTTAATAAAAATGTGCTAGTGTTCTTTTTGTTTCCTACTTTATCTTCCAGTCTAAAGTGTAACTGTATCTTTCATAATGAGCTTGGCATTGGCACAGAGACAAAACAAGAGTTGGACAGGCGACAAGCTGATCTACCACACAAATCCCAGTAGACACCTCTTTTTGCACATTCTTCATATTTGTCACAAGTCTCCTTGCTTCAGGAAGAGTTGTATGTTGATGTTATGTGTGGTATTTCTCTGTGATCTTTTTTTCAGGATTTCCAGTGTGGCACACACAATTTGAAAATTAAGCGTGACAAGATAATATCTAAGATACAAGTTGGATGTTGAATGCATGTATCAACAAATGAATTTCAGAAAAAGAATCACACTGCCAGGCTCCTAATGGGCCTAATCTTGCCATTGGCATTTCCAGCTAGTTTGGAGGAACATAGAAGTGATTTGGCAGGTCAAGCAAAAATACTTCCTGACAGAAGCCTTGGCAGTAGTTGTACGGTGATGTCCAAGTCTTCCTCCCCTCTACTGTTGGCACTCCTTTGTAATGAGGTTTTGTCAGAGGTCAGATGAAAAGCAGCCGGACCTCCCTGCTGTTCTGCTGGGACTGTGGCAAGCCCTTAACATTTACCTCTCCCTGCTGTCTCCTGCACAGCTGGCAGTTGAATCAGTTGTCAGCTATCCAGCTCTAGAAAGTATGTTATGTATGCTGTTTATTTGTGCTTTACTTTGATTGTGTAATATCTTGGGTAGCCCCTTTCATTGCAGCAGGACAGTCATTTGCAACATCTTGTAAAGAAGAAAGAAATTACGATTAAGACTAACTAACAATTTTGACCATCCTGTGGAGACTTAAGATTTGTTTAGGGAGACAGGCATAGCTGCTACAACTGTATAGATGCTGGATCTTTTTCACAACTGTAATGGAAAGGGAAGAGGAGGCTAGGACATCTTCTGGACTGTTAGTGTTTTACTCTGCCATGCCCCTGTATAAAGTTGTTCCTTCATGTATTAAAAATTTGTTTTGTTTTGTTTTTTGTCTTTTTTCCCCACTGGTAGCTAAGACAAGAGGTAGTAGCCTGCATGCGTCGTGACACAACACTGGAGACAGCACTGAACTCAAAAGCCTACAAACGAAGCAAGCGGCAGACTTTGAGGGAGGCCCGTATGACAGAAAAACTTGAGAAACAGCAGAAGATAGAACAGGAGAGAAAGCGTAGGCAGAAGCATCAGGTATTTTAACTTATTAGCTGTTTTCACCGTGGCAGAAGTGCACTTTGCTTTGCTACGTGGGTCTTCTCATGGACATATTTTATTTGCCTTTGGAGTTTCTAAGATTAAAAAAAACCCAAATCATGTGGTAAGCAATTGGAAAAAGATAAAATTAGAACTTCTGTATTCCTGATTTAAAATCCGGTGCTTTGCCCCCATGTCTACACTAACTTGTTTCTCTTTTTAGGAATACCTGAATAGCATTTTGCAGCACGCTAAAGATTTTAAAGAGTACCACCGATCAGTTGCTGGGAAAATTCAGAAGCTTTCTAAAGCTGTGGCAACCTGGCATGCCAATACTGAGCGCGAGCAGAAAAAAGAAACTGAGAGAATTGAGAAAGAAAGAATGAGGAGACTAATGGTAAGGACTAAAGGAAGTAATATCGCTATTTTAGCTAAAACTGCCTACTGTATCCTTTTAATATTTCATATGCTATCTCAGCCACACCCATGTATTTCCTTTGTAGAATAAAGCCTCTGTAATGCAAAAAGTATGAATCTAAAACTGCTGCAATTTAATTATGTGTGTTTCTGATGATAGTAATGAATGTGATGCTGTTTTTTTTAACCTATAGCTACTTCTTTTTTTTAAGGTTTTTGATAAGGATAGTTGTCTTTTTCTGCCAGCACGGAAACTTAAGTGATGATATAATATCACTTAATCTCATTAACTTCACATACTGTTATATAATTGCAGCACTATTGGTCCATTATATAAATACTGGAGTGTGTTGTATTACTAGGTTTGTAATTTTGAAGATACCATATGAATTCCATGAGTTTATGGCATTACTCTGCAACTTTTACATAAAGCTGATTTCACATGCAAAGATACATAACCAATAGCAGTAATGCATGTGTCTTGGGAATTAGTATCAGTCAGTTCTACCCATTAGTGCTCCAGAACTGTACTCCTTCTTGCTGTTCCATAGTTTTCTCTTCCTTGCACCCTCACAATATCAGTTGTAATGTTCTTAGGACAGAGTGGAATGGGTTTGTGTATA
This sequence comes from Tringa tobata, assembly GCA_033628505.1. NCBI lineage: Eukaryota > Metazoa > Chordata > Aves > Charadriiformes > Scolopacidae > Tringa > Tringa tobata. The sequence goes on from JAHREE010000430.1 coordinate 696,789, forward strand.
ACCATGGAAGCATTCAGAGGGCTGCCTACATTTCAGGCTGTGGTTAAACTCTTATTGTAGACACAGCACTTCCTAGGTGTTTTCAGTTTAGGGCTTTGCACTCAGAAGTCTTTACTCAATTAAATCCTTCTGCAAAAGCTAAGAGCGTGTGATGTTAGTGGGGTTATTTTGCCTATTTAGTTTTAGTGCAGTTGTGATAAATTTTGAATTTGCAGATCTGTACAAGGGATTTTTACAAACATCTTCCCCTCTCAGATGCTTAGTGTTATCTACGAAGATGTGCTATGTCTAAAACTCTTCATATATCTTTTGAGGAATGCTGAATTCATTCCACAGATTGTCCTTCACTGACTATGATTCAAAATGGTGATCGTGTCACAGCTTATTAATACTAGTATATATCACATGCAGGAATGGGCATTGGAATGATTTAAAAAAATTTAAAAAGATACTGCCAAGACAAGATTGAATGTATAAAGGAAGTACCTTTGCTAGATACCAATTACTGTGTATTCAGTAATAATAATAATAATATTATTCTAAAAAGGTAGGTTTTGAGTGTTGTACTTCTAATGGCTTGAACATTACAACTGAATTTTACAAGCAATTTCACAAGCTCAATTTGAACATCGCAGCTGTTCTTACCAACTTCCTGCATTTCTGGTGTGTCTCCAGAAAGAAGGATGACCTTTTGTTATCTCCCGAAGTGCTGTGTTTGAAATTAATCATCTTTAAAATTTTTCTTAGTTGTGCTTTGTTTTTTATAATGCATTGTGTACTTCCTTTATTTGCTTTTTTAGCCAAAATTGACAAAGGCGTGTCTGCTGTTTGCGTTTTATTTTTCTGGCATGCTCAAATGCTGCATTGTTTCTTTGCAGCACATGAAAGCAGTGTTTCCTGGTTATGTCTTACCCCTAACACCACACTTAAGCAATGCCATAAGGATGCAGAAATTGCCAGAATGACTTGGAGATATGGCTTATCTGGTGAATCATGTTTCTGATAGTGACCTGTGTCAAAGATGAAATAACACCAGAGTAGAAAGATGACAGAAAATTTTCTCAAAAGAAAATGGGCTACTTACGCTTCATGTCTTTGAAAAATCACCTCTGTAGGAGACTTACCAAGCATCTCTGTTTTGGGACATTGTAATCTGCTTAATGTCACATTAAGTGATTTTTTCCCCCCCTCCCTCCACCTCTCCTTATGTGTCGCAACTGCTGTAGATTTTCCAGTCATTAGTCCGTGAGAGTAGAAGATTTTTAGAATCACAGAATCTCTGAGTCCCAGACTCACTCAGGCTGACAGAGGGCTCTCTAGGCCAGCCACGTTCCCAAAGCTCTGCCAACACTGAATTCAAAGGAGGTTGCTCAAGGCTTTTTTCAGACATGTCATGAAAACCCCTAAGGTGAGAAGTGGCACAACTTCTGTGACTGTTCATGTTCTTCTGAAGCACAGCCCAGCCCTCGAGCATATTGACTGCTATCCCTCAGTTTTGTGTAATCTGCAAAGTTGACTAGGGTGCCTTCCATCCCTTCCTCTGGGTCACTGATAGAGATGTTAAACACAACATGCTCCAGGATAGAACCCTGTGGTATCCCTCTTCTTACTGTGTCCAGATAGAGTATATGACCCTCTGCAGCTCTGTGGAGAAAGACTTGGGCGTACTAGTGGCTGAAAAGCTGCATGAGACAGCAATGTGTGCTTGCAGCCTGGAAGGCCAGTTGGATCCTCCACTGCATCAAAAGCAGTGTGGCCAGCAGGTTGAGGGAGGTGATTCCTGCCCCCATACTCCACCCTGGTGAGACCTCATCTGGAGTACTGCATCCAGCTCTGGAGCCCTCAGCACAGCAAAGATGTGGACCTGTTGGAGCGTGTCCAGAGGAGGGCCACAAAAATGATCAGAGGGCTGGAGCACCCCTCCTGTGAAGACAAGCTGACAGAGTTGGGGTTGTTCAGCCTGGAGAAGGCTCTAGGGAGACCTTTTAGCAGCCTTCCAGTACCAAAAGGGGGACTACAGGAAAGTTGGAGAGGTGCTATTTATCGGAGAGTGTAGTGATAGGAAGATGGGTAATGGTTTTAAACCTAGTTAGCTATTAGGAAGAAACTCTTTACTGTGAGGGTGGTGAGGCACTGGAAGAGGTTGTCCAGAGAAGCTGTGGATGCCCAATCCCTGGAAATGTTCAAGTCCAGGCTGGGTGGGGCTCTGAGCTGCCTGATCTAGTGGGAGGTGTCCCTGCCATGGCAGGGGGATTGGAACTCGATAATCTTTAAGGTCCCTTCCAACTCTAACCATTCTGTGATTCCATGATGATTTTATGACCCATTAACACAAATATATGACCCTCTGGGCTTGATCATGTGACAGATTCTTTACACATCTTGTTATTCCCCTATGCAGATCATAATGACCTGACTAAGGTTACACATGGTTATGGACGCAGGAGTTGGTCAATGTTTCTTTGGAAGCATTTTTTGTTATGACTGATGTCTGGTTTGTATTGCTAGGCTGAAGATGAAGAAGGCTACCGTAAGCTGATAGACCAAAAGAAAGATAGACGACTGGCCTACCTGTTGCAGCAGACAGATGAGTATGTGGCTAACTTGACTAACCTGGTATGGGAGCACAAACAGGCACAAGCAGCCAAAGAGAAGAAGAAGAGAAGGAGAAGAAAGAAGGCAAGTAATTGCAGCCGGTATTTTTAGGCCAACTCTTCTTCAAATTCAGTTTTAATGTTGAAAAATGTAGTGATACCCAATTGTCATACCCATACCACAGTATCTAAAATCATCTACACTGGCAAATTCTTAACACTCATCTCTCTCCACTGAAATGTATATAAGGAATACTTTTTATGTTTATTTTTTGGTACATATATGTATATCCCCACTGAAATCTATCTATCTACCTGTCTCCATATATATATGGACTTGTGCAAAGCATTTGACACTGTCCCACATGACATCCTGGCCTCTAAATTGGAGAGACATGAATCTGATGGACAGACCACTCAGTGGATAAAGAGGTGGCTAGATGGCCATACTCAAAGACTTGCGGTCAACAGCTTGATATCCAAGGGGAGACCGGTGATGAGTGGCATTCGTCAGGGTTTGGTGTTTGGATCAATGCTATTTAATGTCTTTGTCAGCGACATGGACAGTAGGATACAGTACACCCTCGGCAAACTTGCCGCCGACAACAGGCTGTGTGGTGCGATCACCATGCTGGAGGGAAGGGATGCCATCCAGAGGGACCTGGACAGGCTTGAGAGGTGGGCCCGTGCAAACTTTGTGAAGTTCAACCAGGCCGAGTGCAAGGTCCTGTGCCTGGGTCACAGCAATCCCAAGCACAAATACAGGCTGGGTGGAGAATGGGTTGAGAGCAACCCTGAGGAGAAGGACTTGGGGACGTTGGTGGATGAGAAGCTCAACATGAGCTGGCAGTGTGCACTTGCAGCCCAGAATGTCAACTGTAATCTGGGCTCCATCAAAAGAAGCATGGCCAGCAGGTCAACAGAGGTGATTCTCTCCCTCTACTCCGCTCTGGTGAAACCCAACCTGGAGTACAGCATCCAGCTCTGGGACCCCCAACCTAAGAAGGACATGGACTTTTTGGAGCGAGTCCAGCGGAGGGCCATGAAGATGATTACAGGGATGGAGCACATCTCCTGTAAGGGCAGGCTGAGAGAGTTGGGGTTGTTCAGCTTGGAGAAAAGAAGGCTCTGGGGAGACCTTATAGCAGCCTTCCAGTACCTAAAGGGGACCTACAGGAAAGTTATAGAGGTACTCTTTATCAGGGAGTATAGTGATAGGAAGACAGGTGATGGCTTTAAACCTAAAGAATATAGATTCAGGCTAGATATAAGGAAGAAATTCTTTACAGTGAGGGTGGTGAGGCACTAGAACAGGTTGCCCAGAGAAGTTGTGGATGCCCCATCCCTGGAAGTGTTCAAGGCCAGGTTTGATGGGGCTTTGTGCAACCTGGTTTAGTGGGAGGTGTCCCTGCCCATGGCAGGGGGGTTGGAAATCAATGATCTTTCCAAACTAAACCATTCTATGATGAAATTTGCTGTTATTAATTCCAAAGAAAGTGAGAAGGAGGCAGGATTAGAAAACATTGTTAACTGTTAACATTGATCTGCCGATAAACTTTATGCAGACAAAACTGGGCCAGGTTTGTAAATTAGGATTAAAGTACCTTCAAAGGATTCAGTGCATCCAAATTACATTGTACAAAGATGGGAAAAGTCTGGTTTGTATAGCTGTTTCATAGAGGGTAGCTCTTCTAGACCTTCACATTCTACACTTGGCTCAGTCTGTTTTGTAAGACCATTGGAAATGAGTGAGGGAATGAATCCTGGTAAGTTTATTACAGTAAGTGAATATTCTTCTAGTGGTATCCTTCATTGTGCCTTCAAAATTACCTTTCTTTGTATGAAATTTTTTACCCCTTGAGAGAGATGTGTGTAAACTGAACGGTGCTATTTTTGAAAAAATTATTCTGTTTGTAAAATAATCATTAAGTAATGATTTGTCATTTTTGTGACCTCTCTGTACCTTTAATCTCTTGCAGGATGGATAAGAGGATTTTTATAATCCATTTCCATGCCTGGTTTGCTACTAATTACTGATACAAATGTAAACTTTATTTTTACATGGTTTATCAGCAGCACTTTAAATATGCTAATACATACCAGCATATAAAAAATTCTGACTTTGGACATTACTGGCATAAAAAATGCTCCATTTTTTTTCTCCTTTCCCTCTCCAAAATCTCTTTACTTTTTGTTGCGAATGTGTTCTTAACATGGGAACAATCCCCAGTTTAGAAGTTAAAGATGTAACTTAAATGGTGTTCTTGACCTGTATTAACAGCGAGAACAGACCTGATTTAATGTACGGAATTCACAGTAGTGAGAATCTTTAATGGGATAATGTGTGGAGTAAATGCATTGCTCTAATGAAAAACATTAATTCCCTCAACAATCCACATCTGTGATATGATTCTATTTCTACGTAGGTTTAGCTGACGTATGTATGAGGAACAGAGTGTCTTGTGGCCATGTCAGTACAGAGATAATACTCTCTCACTGAAGTAAAAATGAAATATGCCCCATATTCAGTGCTTATAAATGCCCCAGCCCAAAACTTAAAGGAAGATTAGGAGACAAAAAATCTTAGCTCTGTCTTGATAGCCTGCAGCTTTTTGTTTGGTACTAAGTTCTTTCCACCAAGCTTTTGCTCATCTATGAAGGTTACAGGAGTGCACACAAATGTTACCCTTTGTTTGACTTGCTATGCAACCTTTCACCTGTATCTGTAGGAGTTTTTCTTCACATTATATGGAGAATGAAGAAAATATAGGTTCCTACTATTATAAAATTGTTATTTCCTTGTCAGGGATTAAATTGACAAGATTAAAGACATCTTTGCGTAGCCCAAAATACAAGTGCAAGATATCTGTCATTATTTACATTTATCTCCTTTGTAACATATGTTTCTGCTTTCCAAAATTGTTTTTAATTGTAGGTTGTGAATTGTCTGGCTCATTAGCCAGATTTCCATTTTGCTATATAAATGAAATAAGAATAAACTTCCTTTAAAATGTAGAATTGACCCATGCCTGCTGCTGCATGCTCATTTGAAGTTCATGCCTTGGGAAATGGACTTCAATAGCAGAAGCAAAGGCTCAAGGCTTTATCTGAAGTAGATATTGAGGTTCATCTCAATATTCGGAAATGCACCCATTTCTTAAGTATATTTCTTAAATAAAAGAACTGGATTATGTAAATTTATCACACACATTAATGATACTTGGAAGTCGTTTATCTATAAAACATGATATAAGAGATCTGATACTGTTATTGTTCTGATCTGTTTACATTGGTAATCAAAATAAAACTGTGCTGCAGTAGCACAAGCCCTGCACTGTGACAGGAGCAGAAGCTGCATTCTATCCTTTCTTGCTCATTGCCAGAATTGTTTAGGAAAATTCCAATTCAGAAGCAAAGTATATCTTCCATTATCTCATATTATCCTGACATTTTTAAGTAGAGTAAATGATGATAGGCTTTGATGAAGACACTACTTATTTCTGAGAGTGGTGCCTGGGGAGAAAAAAAATCTAACTTACTCTAGCTAAGAAGTCCAAGGTTCTTTTTGTTTGTAATTTCAGTAACTGTGGCCTAGACTAAATTGAGATAAAGTGCAAAGAACTTCCCAAATAATCCTTCTAGTTAGTTCTTTAGTAATTGTGTACGTACCTAAAATAAAACTACTTGCCCAAATATACGATCTGTGATGCCTTTAGAGGAAATTAATAGCAAATCCCATGAAAATACAATTTTATTTGTATTAGCACAGTCTTTAAGCAGCTGACCTCTAGTCTGGACCAGAAATTCAGTAGGCCAGACGCATAGATGCAGTTTATTACAGTGACTAGAGGTGCTGTAGGTACCCTGGTTATACTACTGTATGGTTTGTTTGTATGGTATTTATTCTGTGCCTATCTCTTCCTATATCCACCAAACCTTGAATTACATGCATCCCAGGCAATTCAGAAATCGAGTGCAATATATTCATGGTCCAAAACGCTTATATCATATAAAATATTCTCTCTATACTTATAAACTGACTGTGATATTTTTTAATTCTTTGTTTGTTGTAGAAGGCTGAAGAAAATGCAGAAGGAATGGCATCTGGTCTTGGTCCTGATGGAGAGGTATGAACTTTACAAAGTGTTTGGTTTGGTTTTGTTTTGCCTTTTTTTTTTTTTTTTTTTTTTTTTTTTTTTTTTCGGGGGTAGGTGTTTTTCTTGGGGAGGGGCAAATTTTTCTGTGGCACTCTGAATAATATTTTTCATTCAGCAGCAGAGCATATGCTGCCTCATTAAGAGCTATTTTGTTAATGCCATTTTCAGTTCCATTTTAATTTTATATAAAGACTTTAGAATTGTATTTATTGTTTTACTTTTAGTTTTTTTTTTATACTTGCAAGTGATATTTTTGCTGATGTAGTTAGAGTTACAGCAAAATCCTTTAATATAGTTACGGTTGCACAAGAAAAATACATACAACATTCCTGTAACTTCAGTATTTGTGGGAATTTATAAATGTTCAGAATTATTTTTTCTTGTTTGTGTGTGTATATATATGTATATGAGGAAAAGATTCTGCAGTAGAAGCAGTAGTAGAAGGCAAAAAGGTTTTAAAATAGAAAATCTGTGGGCAAAGAAAACAGGGCAAAGAGAAAAGAGAAAAAGTAATGCCATTCTGGTTTTGTTAGATCACCGGAATAAGTTAAAAGTTTTGTTATTGCTGGTGCTCTATCAGCTTAATTAAAGAAGTCAGGACAGTGAGTCTTTAAAATAGACCTTCTTTACTTAAAAAGTTAGCTACAGTGTTATATCCTTGTTTCTCCAGATCAGAGAAGAGGTCATAAGGTCAATGTAACTTTTTAGTTATAGACTTATATTCGTATAAATAACAGGCTTAAATGCCTATAAACATACATACCTTCTGTCATTTCACAAAAGCCAGTGGTGTATTCTTTTCCATGCTGCTCCTGTTAATTTTTTTGGAATGCTGTGATGTATTTGTGGATGTCACATAGAATATGTTACACACAGAAATACTGTGACTCAGTGTTTGCTTGATAGCCACGTGGCAAGGGGTGGCTTCTTATAACAAAACTGCACTACTTGTTTGCATCTGGAATTTGGAAGGTGCTATTAGTTCTTTTTATTATGTATGACAAGCATGAAATTCAGTTGCCTTATGGTATAAGATTTCATTTGAATTTTTAGCCCATAGATGAGAGCAGTCAGATGAGTGACCTTCCAGTCAAAGTGACTCACACTGAAACAGGCAAAGTTCTTCTTGGACCAGAAGCACCAAAAGCAAGTCAGCTGGATGCTTGGCTGGAAATGAACCCTGGGTAAGCAGTCAGCATACAAGTAGGCTGCTTTTTCTATTTGCATTGATATTTTTCGTGGGCTTCTCTTAGTTATTCATTCTTTCTTTTTTATCTGTTCTGTTTTATTCTGTTCTAGTCTCATGTAGTCTATTCTTCTTTTAATTTATTAAGTGTAAGCTGCGTAGGAGATGTATTGAACCAAATCCCTCCTCTTGTTATCTGTAATGCATAGTCTTTCTGTCATTGTACAGCTATGAAGTTGCTCCCAGATCAGACAGTGAAGATGAAAGTGGCTCTGAATATGAGGAGGAGGTATGTGTCTTCAAAAAAAAAATATACAAGCAGTACAGTAAAAAACAAGTACTTCATGTGGTGTTTTCCTGTTTTACGTAAGGAAAGAAGGGAAAGTGATAGTGGGTGTTTTAAGAATAAAAAAATACAGTAATAGTAACTGGTTTTGTAGTTCTTCTTGGTTCATAGCAGTTGCCCTTTATATATGCTGTAAATGCCAAACTGGTAATCTCGTTTAGGAAAAGTAAATATTTTAGTCTGACTTTAAAGAATCATGAACCAGAGGATGTCAGCAGGTTCCTGTTTTAAAATATACGTTATAAAAGGCTCTATTGTCGCTTTGTGCTGAATTAAGTTAACATCTTTAATGTTTATGCAGTGGGCGTTTTATTGACAATTCTGAATAACACAGTTATTATTTATATATTATGTTTATTAAGAAGGGATTATATTAGGGATATAGGTTCAGACTGTTTAGGGTAGGCTTGATTCAGTACTTTAAGGGTAATTTAAATATTACTGTTGCAGAAATTCTGAAAAAAATCTTAAAATTAACACATGCAAACATCCCTATCCTCCAGGGTCATAATATTAGGCACTATGAATAATCAATACCGATACTTGCGTAGCATTTTTCAGACAAGTGCTTTCTAAAGGAGAGCAAAACTGAGGAGTAGAGAACGACCATGTTCAATCAACAGGCTAGTATCAGAACTAGGTATAGAATTCAGAGCTCCTAAGTCTGACAGTCTTTACAATACTACACCAAATGACCACTGAATCTGACTGGACTGTATGATGTACATGCCTTTGTATGTCTAGTTACTGCTAACACAATTCTGTAAGACTCTCAGTATTAAGAAAAGAGGGGAGGGCCTGATAACTGTCAGACTCTAGGAGGAATATTAAAAGAGATGTTACTACGTTTTTAGCGTAGACTCTTCAGCAGTGGTGTTGTTTAGAGCTAGGAGATCATTCTTAGGAGATTAAATGTGCAGGATTCAGAGCAGTGGTTTGTTCATCTTCATTAGTGAGATTTTAAGTTGTTCATTGTCTGTTGTAATTGTAGTCAGAAAACATCATGTTGTTTTAAAAAGACTAAAAATGTAGTCTATTTTTAAAAAGTTAAGAAACTGGAAAGTTAAGAAACTAGAAGCCTAAAAGTGAGATTCTTGGCAGTTTTTTAAGCTTTATTAAACTATCAAAATCTGGAAATATATAAATATATACACAGTATTGGAATAGTCTCCATCAACATGATAGACAGAGTAAGGCTTTTAAGTAAGAGTATTAAAGGGGAAAATACTTCTTATTTCAAAGTATCATGACTTCCTGTGGGTTGATGTATGACAAAAATGATCTTCTTGTGCTGCAGTGCAATTCTGTTGCAGAATAAGCCCAAGTTGAACTTTGTGATTTGGGTTTCTCTCATAAAGTGTTGATGAATGAAAGCTACGAATACGTGAATGCCAGTTGAAAGCACGACTTAGGAAGATGTTGCACTTCCCAGAATTCAAGTTCTTTTTCTGTATTCTGTAGGATGATGAAGAAGAATCAAGCAGGTTGGAAGCAGATGAGAAGATACTCCTGGATCCTAACAGTGAGGAAGTTTCTGAGAAAGATGCAAAGCAAATCATTGAGTGAGTGTTGTTTAGGTGCTGTTTTTTGCTAGGAATTGTGATTTGTTACAGTGGCGTTTCCCAAGAGTAACTTGCTCTAGGTTACAGTGACTCGTGGTAGCTTCTCTGGCATGAATGTCTGCAGGAGATCATGATCATTTGGTATTAATTATGTACTGTTTATAAAGTAGTTTGCACCCTTTGGTGTACTTGCCACAGGTGGGGATTTGCAGTTTCTGTAGGCGTACATATGTGGCCTGTGGTTAAAAAAACTCTTTATGGGAATTGACTTTAGTTCTTTTTCTGCTTTCCAGGACAGCCAAGCAAGATGTGGATGATGAATATAGCATGCAATATAGTGCTAGAGGGTCTCAGTCCTACTACACAGTTGCTCACGCAATTACAGAAAGGGTGGAAAAGCAGTCTTCTCTTCTTATTAATGGCACACTAAAACATTATCAGGTGAGAAATCATTAAAACATTAAAATATTTAAAACTTGGAATTATGCTTGACATTTCAATGTGGTATTTCAAGTGGCAAGCTGAAAATTTGTTAAAGAAATGCAAGATCTCTAGTAGGTTAGAATTTGGAAATTAAATGGATAACCCAATGACAGCTACCTTTCACAGATAATGTTTTGTATATACTGCTTGAATAACAATACCAGCTTTCTTCATATACCTGTAACTTTTTGTTTTTCATTGCAGACCAATAATTTTTTGGTTTTGCTATCCTTCTCATTGACCTGGAATTTCAATTCTGCTTATTGTTTTCATTTGTGCTGGCTTAACAATATCTATCTTCTAATATTAAAAAGTTTAGGATTTTATTTTTAATTAAGATCCTTATAAAGATTTGAAAACAAGAAAAATATTTTACTATGGAGATTGATGTCTCATATTTTTCACAGACATTCAGTGGACTTAATAGCTAGGAACTTCTGTATTCTGACATAAGCTAGATTCATGTATGATTAAAAATGTCATTGGTACATGTTTTCATCCCTTCTGCTATTGTACAGCTTTCTAGCTGGACCTGCTTTGTGCAGGGAGTTGACCTAGAGACTGCCTGAAGCTTATTCCAAACTGAATAATCCCATGATCCTACTTGTTCATAGCAAAACTGCATCTGAATTTGAATTCTGCTGTGAATCCTTGGCACTTCAAAGTGTCTCACTATGAGACCTCAACAAAAAGAGTGGTGTGTCATTCAGAGACTGATTTTTGAACATGATAGGCTAAATAACTTTTCTGGCACCATTGAGGAATGCCATGACTAAGACAAGGCAAACCATGTAGAGAAATATGCCACTTTCTCAGCTACGAGGCCCTCTTTATTTTTGCTGCCTCATTGTCAATATGTTGTCCAGCTTGTGCACCCAATTAAAGGAAGCCAACAGGTGGAGGCAGCAGCCTTCTTTACTAAATAATCCTGATTCATTGTCTGGGAAGGTTTAGCAGATATACTAAATGAATAGTGTATAACAATATTAATTTGATGGCCATATTGACTTAAAGTACTCGTGGATGGGAAATTAAGATAGTGATAATTCCTTTACTTCCCGAATTGTAATTACTTATGGAACATAGAAATATTCTTAAATTGTGTAGATTGGTGTTTTACAATGCAATTTCCTTGTGTGCCACAAGGCAAAGTAATTCAGTCTGTAGAGTTACCCAACAGGGATTCGGTAACAGGGATTACCAATTACAGCAGGTCCTTTAGCTGCTCAATATGATAACTAGCAATTGCTAGTTAGTAGATTTGTTCTTTATGATGTCGGTTTTATATAGTAATTGCACCAGAGGTAGGAGGCACACTTGTCTAAAGAGCTTTATGTCAGCAGTGTTGAGGCTTGGCTTTGGTTCTAGCAAGAACGTTCTAAAGGAGACTGTTTTGCGACTCTCCCAATCACTCCCTGTATTTTCCTGTCCTCTAGATTTTACATTTTATATCCTTCTGAACTTCTTTTCTGCTTTTCCATGTTTCTTACCATCAGTTTTAGTCAGATTGTCTCTTCCTTCATATTGGTATTTGGCAGTAGAGAAAGTTTAATGATGTAGAAAAGAGTTCTGCCATTCTCAATTCTGAAGCCACTTTGTAAGTGGGACATGCAGTTGCATAACAAATTCTGATGGTGGCTTGAGTATTTAATATCTAAATATAAATCAGTCAGCATATACACAAAGCCAGTAAGCTGGCAACATTATTTTGGATAGTTTCTCGCAGGGACAGCAGAAAGTTACTTCAAGCTTGTAGTATTTTCTCTCTGAACTTTCTTAGGCCTATTAGTTTACTTCTCTCTCCATGCACACAGACACACCAGAAGTCTGGATCTTAGAAGCAAAAGCTTGCTCTGCACTTGTGTGAGTAATGTGGTACACACATACGTGGAAGTCCGAGCAACCAGGGAATAGTCTGAGTCAGTGCTTTCTAGCAGTATTCCTTGGAGTGTGAAACTCTTGTTATGTAGACGTTTCTTAGCTACAGTACTCTGGCTTTCTTCCAGAGTACTGGAAGTACTCTCTTGGATTTTATACACAAGGCATAACTGGACAAAGGAATCCTGCTCTGGCATGTGGAGATATGGGCAGCAGACACTAAATGGAAATGTGCTGCAAGAGCTTTAGCGTACTGGTGGTGCAGTTCGCAAGTGTGAGGCTTACATGTTTTGTGCAAACTTGATGGATTTGTTTTTGCAAGATTTTAATTGACACAGGCAAATGACATGAAATATACACAAAAAGCTTAACGTTTGACTGTTACAATTGAAGAACAAACTCTTGTAATGTTAAGTATTTATCAGCCTTCCATGTGAGTGCCGGTGTTGTTTTGAATGCAGTACCAAAAAAACCTCCATATGTGAAATATGACTTCTTATAGGGTCTGCTAAACAGGAGTGATGATTTCCATATAGATTTTACCAGAAATTTATCTTGGTTTTCATTTTGTTTTGTTTTGGGGAGGAGGTGTTAAGATAGCCAGAGATCCTCATGCATATAGCATTATTAAAGAAAATCCTATGTCTAAGTAGGCAGAGCCTTGGTTCTGTAGTACTGGTGTTAATTATTTTTCTGTGTTTTAAATAACTGAAACTATTATTCTTCGTTTCAGCTCCAGGGACTGGAATGGATGGTTTCACTCTATAATAACAATCTGAATGGAATTTTGGCTGATGAAATGGGGCTAGGAAAGACGATACAGACCATTGCACTTATCACTTACCTGATGGAGCACAAAAGACTCAATGGCCCCTATCTCATCATTGTTCCCCTTTCGTAAGTGAAGGATGGCTTTCTGCTGTTACTATTCTAAGCATTGCAGATTGGTTTATTTCGAACACACTCTTGTTTTTCATGTAATGACAAGATCGGATGCACAGTAGGATTACACTGAGCATGTATTCAGTGTTTTCTTTTATCATTTCTTCCCAGGTAATTGTCTGGCTTTGTAAGGCTGACAAGAAGGCTAATTAAGTGCTTGATTCCTTTAGTTTCAATCTCTGCTCTTCTGGCAAACCTAGTGAATTTACTGTAATTCACTCTTAAGCCACAAGAGGGGATGGTATTTCCTTTTATTGCATGCCTGCAGTTCCCTATTCAACTTTTAACTACTGTATTAAAAATCTGTTGTTTAATTCTTTAAACAGCTTGTGCCCCATGTGATATCAAATAATGCTTTAATGAGGTTGAATGATCTTTTAAGTACTGTATAACCAGGCATGAATGTAGCCTTGATGAAAGATTCACGCTTTGGTCAGGTGTCCAGATGGTGATTGTTTATTGTGCTGCTCCCTTTTGCTTTTCCTTAGCTTTCCAAGATGCCAGTTATTTTACACATTTATCTTATTGCATTTTCCTTTCTCCAGAGGTGAGGTGTGGCTTTCAGTGATGTGAAGTGCTGTGTTTTAAATATGAACTGTCAGGCATTGTAAAACTGATGTGGGTTATTGAGGAGTTTTTTGCGTATTTTTGTGTGTGACTGATTGATGTGCAGAAGTTCCCTGGCCTTTTTGTTAGATAATATGTCCACCAATTCTGCTGAGCATGCAAATCTGTTGTAAGATTGGGATAAACTTTATTTGTGGCCATTTCTTGATTTCTTTTGAGGTATGCTGTCTTCTAGCTGTGCTGCAGTACTGATTAACTAACAGAAATACCACAGCTGTTCATAATTGTATGAACAAAAATGATGAGCTGTAGTGTGAAAAGAAATGAGTGGGAGAAGGCCTATAAAGTAAAAAAAAAAGTTAAAGGGAGAGTGTTACTTACGTCAGATTTCACATGTGCACAATAAAAAACTCTTATTTCTTTTAAGTACTCTGTAATGATTTTTCGTATGTTTCTAAGAGAGAGGAGCTGAAGTTTTTCTTGCATACGTTTTAAAAGCCACATTTCCCTGCCTTTTCTTAATAGCTAGGACTGCTGTCCTAGGCCCAGTAAGGAGGAAAAAACAAAAAGCAACCAAAAATCCTCAAAGTTATTTTTTGCTGCTGTGTCATGATAGCAACTTGGTTAGCCATAAAAACCTATTTGTTGTGATCAAACAGCAGAAACACAGTGTGAAAATAGACCTGCATAGTGGCACTGGGCAGCACTATGAGTAGTTGTACTCAAATAGAACACACATGAATCCTGTTATCAGCTTCATGACTGACTAACGTGATAGCCTTCTATGATGGCATGACTGGTTGGATAGATGAGGGGAGGACAGTGGATGTTGTCTACCTTGACTTCAGCAAGGCTTTTGACACAGTCTCCCACAGCATCCTCATAGGTAAGCTTAGAAAGTGTGGATTAGAAGAATGGGCAGTGAGGTGGATTGAAAACTGGCTGAAAGACAGAGCTCAGAGGGTTGTTATTAGGGGCACAGAATCTAGTTGGAGGTCTGTAACAAATGGTGCTCCCCAGGGGTCAGTACTGGGTCCAGTCCTCTTCAATATATTCATCAATGACCCAGATGAAGGGATGGAATGTACCCTCAGTAAGTTTGCTGATGATACAAAACTGGGAGGGGTGGCTGATACACCAGAAGGCTGTGCTGCCATACAGCCAGACCTGGACAGGCTGGAGAGTTGGGCAGAGAGGAACCTGATGTACTTCAATAAAGGCAACTGTAGGGTGCTACACCTGGGGAGAAATAACCCCATGCACCAGGACAGGTTGGGGGCTGACTTGCTGAAGAGCACCTCTGAGGAAAAACACTGGGAGACCTGGTCAACAACAGGATGACCATGAGCCAGGAATATGCCCTTGTGGCCAAGAAGGCCAATGGCATCCTGGGGTGCATCAGGAAGAGTGTGACCAGCAGGTTGATGGAGGTTATCCTCCCCCTCTACTCTGCCCTGGTGAGGCCCTATCGGGAATACTGTGTCCAGTTCAGGGCTCCCCAGTTCAAGAAGGACAGGCAGCTGATGGAGAGGTTACACCAAATGGCTACAAAGATGATTAGAGGCCTGGAGCATCTCTCTTATGAGGAGAGGCTGAGGGACTTGGGTCTTTTTAGCCTAGAGAAGAGAAGACTGAGGAGGGATCTGACCAATGCTTATAAATACTTAAAGGGAGGGTGTCAAGAGGATGGGGCCAGTCTTTTTTCAGTGGTGCCCAGTGACAGGACAAGAGGAAATGGGCACAAACTTGAATGTAAGAAGTTCCACCTAAACATGAGGAGGAACTTCTTTACTTTGAGGGTGACAGAGCACTGGAACAAGCTGCCCAGGGAGGTGGTGGAGTCTCCTTCTCTGGAGACATTCAAAATCCACCTGGATATGTTCCAGTGCAACCAGCTCTAGGTGGACCTGCTTTGGCAGGGGGGGTTGGATTAGATGATCTCCAGAGGTCCCTTCCAACCCCATGTGATTCTGTGATTCTGTGAAAAGTTGTAATGTCAGTTTTTGGACTGACAAAATACAAAGATGCTCATAAAATACTACTCTGAATTGGTTTCAAAGAGGCCCCTGAATATGAGTTGAAAGAGAGTTTCGCTCTTTTTTGTGGTTACTCCCCTCTCAAAGATGCTTGTATTTTATTACATTATATTAAGTGCATTTTTAAAAATATGCTATTAATTATGGGCATTGATTACATGATGTGTTGAAAAGTTTGCACTCACTTGGAAACATTTATAAATTTTAACCTGAAAATGATGAAATATATTACTTTTTCTTTATAATCTCTATGATAGGACTTTATCCAACTGGACGTACGAATTTGACAAATGGGCTCCTTCTGTGGTGAAGATATCTTACAAGGTTTGATTTGCTTTTTATATGATTATAGAGTTGAAGGAATGAGAATAGACACAGATTTTCCTCTGCTTCTGCATGCATTTCTAAACTATTTGCTTGGGAAGTTTTGTCATTTATATCAAGTACTGAGTAGTGAGAGTTCATCACACTTAGAAGACTATAGTAAACAGTCATTCCTTTCAGTTAGTGAAATGCAAAATAAAATTGTTATCACATTTGCGAGGCTTCTGATAAGGTAATGCAAATGATAATTACTTTGCATTTTATACACAGCAGAATACTTTGCTGTTTGGCTACTGTAGTACTGGTACAGCCACGCAATTTGTAAGGAGATGAGACTGCTAGCTACATCTTTCCTGTGCCCCATAGACAGAGCTTTACAGTCTAGCAACAGTTTAGGGAAAGCACCTTGAAGAAGTCTGGAAGGCATCAATATATTGTTTGCAGTACTGTAGACTTACAGTTTCTGTATCTTCTAATTAATACAAATGATACATTTTCTTCATCAGAAGAAAGAGTAATTACTTCTCTCTCTCTGTAGGGTACACCTGCAATGCGCCGCTCACTCGTTCCTCAGCTTCGAAGTGGAAAATTTAATGTTCTTTTGACTACTTATGAGTACATAATAAAGGACAAACACATCCTTGCTAAGGTAATATGACTGTCGTCTCTTAACCACAAGACCTTTAAGACACCTTCAAATAGCACAAAACATATTTGTTTTATAGGGAGGTCCTGAGTTGTTGTTCTGTCCCTCAATAGAAGTTAAACCTTTCGTTTACTTTCCTGATACTCTTTTTTTATTGGACTTCGCAGTCATAGCTCTTCTCCCTCTTCTCCCTGTAGACACCAGCATTTTGCTGAATGTGGCCAGGAGACTATTTCTTTATGCAGTTCTCTCAGTACTGTATATCTGCCTGCCCTTGGAAAAACATGACAGTTCTCCCCTCTGCTGCATAGTGGCATTTAGCCTAATCTGCAGTCGTGAGTTTAACTTTTTTTCCACGGTTTCTGACCTGAAGCTCATTCTTACTAGAGACTTCCCAACTGTGTGGACACTTTTTCACAAATGACTGAATAGTTAACTGTATCATGAGTTTGGTATCCAGACTCTTTATATACGTGACCCAGTTCTCAAAGTCACACTAACTATTAACAGACATGCCTCAAATGTAATGAATTAATTTGAAAGCTACTGTACTGTAAACTATTTTATGTACATACAAAGCAGACCATGTTGAGAAACCATACGGTCATACTGTCCCTTTGTTGTTCATTTTCACTTTATTTTATTCTCTTACATACTACATATTTAAATTATTCATATTTCCTCTCTGATACAAAGGCAGTGAATTTTCTTAGCATAATTCTGCACACCTGAGAACAGTTTGAGGCTGTGGAGTTTTCCTTCCTCTGTAGTTTTTGCCCACCCTTCCTAGAAGATAGGAAGGACAGCACTATGCCATCCGACCTGTCCTAGGAAATGGAATTAGTTAGCACCTGTGAAAGTACAAACCAAGGCTTTCCAAGTCATATGGTCAGTGTGGCAGATGTGTTGACTGCCCACCAGGTGTTAACAGAGAGCTTGAGCAACTTTCTTTCGGCATCTGCTATGACTACATTTAAGCTTTCACATTAAGAAATAGAAACTGAGGTGAGATAATCGTAATTATGCTGCCTCTTTCTTGAGTAAAAACATAGGATTAGTTGAAACAAAACAAAATTCAGGGTGGCTCTTGGTTGTGAGTATTGTTATTTTTGTCTGAAAATGGTTTTGTCTCCTCTCAAGGTTCTTGTTGCAGATAGGTTTATTTGAAGTTTATGTGGTCTGTTCCTTTCCCTGTGAAATGTACTCTGGCCTTGAAGAGAAAGAGCCAGTCATCCTAATCTCTTCCCCAGAAATGGGAGGAATCTGCTGTTTGTTGTTGTAATTCTAGTCAGAATTCAGCATCAGATTCAGCATACCTAGTGTTTGTTTGTATTTTTGCTGCTTGCAAGGACACTGGTACTTGGATAGTGCTTGATTAAGCTTTCCTTGTAAATTGGAATGACTGATGTCTCAGATTTGAAATATTTTTGTTCTACACCTGTTGGGAGGAATTTGACTAACAGTGACCTGCTTTAACTTTACCAACTTTTCTTCCTTTTCTTGCAGATTCGATGGAAATACATGATAGTAGATGAAGGCCATCGAATGAAGAACCATCACTGCAAGCTGACTCAGGTCTTGAATACTCACTATGTGGCCCCTAGGCGAATACTGTTGACTGGGACTCCATTGCAGAACAAATTGCCTGAACTTTGGGCTCTTCTCAATTTCCTCCTCCCAACCATTTTCAAGAGCTGTAGCACCTTTGAACAGTGGTTCAATGCTCCATTTGCCATGACTGGAGAAAGGGTACTGTGGCAGTTTTTTTTTCTTTTTTTTTAATCAGAAACAAACCACTAATGAAAAGAGAAAGGAGCTTATGCAGATTGATTTGTCTTTGAACTCTCTCTTGTACTCTAGGGAATTGGTGTAACTAAAAGCCACCTTTCTTATAATGCTAGAAAATTTTTGACTGAGTCTTTTTTGACTCAGAGTCAGTTTGGTTGTAGCATGCAAGTAATTATTGCACCTACTTAACCTTTTGTGTGAGAGAGTACATTATCTAATATACTGAGTCGCCATGTAGTGACTTTTATAAACTTCTGTAGGTTGACTTAAATGAGGAAGAAACTATTCTGATCATCCGTCGTCTCCATAAAGTGCTCCGACCCTTCTTGCTGAGAAGATTGAAGAAAGAGGTTGAGTCTCAACTGCCAGAAAAGGTTTGCAATGAGAGGAGTTGTGGAAGGGGTTTTATACTTTTTTAAAGCATTATATAATGTCCATTTTTTAGATTTGTTGTACAGAAGAGGTCGTCTTTACCATCTGTTCTTTCTGTGGTTGGTTTTTTTATAACTCTGCAAAGAAAGCTGGCCACTGAGGAAGCTCTGAATACCTGAAGTTTCTGCATTCTCAGGACTCCTCAACAGTCTTACAACTTCAGTTCTTTTTGTGCTCATCCGTATAAGACATGCAACTTATTTCCACAATACCTGGTTTCAAGTTGTAAGTGAGTCAGCCATGCACTGAGGATTAGACTTGTCCCTGTTCCATCCTTCCTGCACTAGTTAGAACCTTAGCTAATTCACTGAGATTCTTAAAGGACTACTGGACTTTATAAAGCAGGCAGATTTTGCTCCTGCATTAATATTCCAGGAGTCTTGAGAAGTGTCTTGTAGAAATTGCACAAGGGTTTTTTAATTCAGAACATAAAATTCTCTTCTGATTTGAAAAATCATTGTTTTTATTTCTGGACAACTTACTTTGCCCCACCCTATCCTCTGCAATCCCACATCACTTTTCCCATTCACTGTTCCCAGAATAACAGCAGCAACTGAGTTAGAAAGTAAATTTGAAGGTGTAGTTGGGGAAATCTGTTGCTAAGGTCATCTGTCTTAAAACCATACCAAAATGAAATTTTTGTGAGTTGTGTTACGGGCTGACTAACATCGGCTGAATGAAAAAAGACCTTAGTGTCAGTACTCAAAGGAAAGACTTTTCAAAAATTCCGTTCTCATCTTTATAATGTTGTGAATGCTATTAGCATTTTGACTTTCTGTTCCTTCACATGTCGGATTCTCAGTATCCTCAGAAGCATCTGAGAGTGAAGCATACTTATATTTAAAAATATTACTGAGATCTTTATTCAAATTTCTGCCAGTTAGAGCCACTGTATTTGATAAATCCATTAATAGGCATTGGAGGAGGAGGATTTAGAAGTTGCATACACACTGGTACGCAGAGGACCATCTTTCTTTTTATTTCCATTATCCTGTTTACAAAAAAAGCAATTAGTCTAACCATGAGGACGGAGCTTGTTGGTCAAAGCCTGTGTAACAGTTTCATTTGATCTTACAAATCTTTTAAGTCTTAAAAAAAATACATTTTAAAAAACCGTTAAAATTACAGAGTGAACAAAAAATATGTTTTGCAATTCTGCAGTTACAGTTTTAGAATCCAATCCTGTGACTCTTCACAGATAATCTTTTGAGATACTTGTTGCTGTGCTTGAAGTTGGATTGCTGCTCACTGAAATTGTATGTGGTATTAAGGTCTGGATAAAAAAATTAGTAGGTGTGTGGTTTGTGTTTTAGGATGACAAGAACCTGCAGTTACATTCTACTAACATTAGTCCCTGTGTTTATGGTTGGCATTTTTTTTAAACTAGGTGGAATATGTGATCAAATGTGATATGTCAGCTCTTCAGAAGATCCTGTATCGTCACATGCAAGCCAAGGGAATCCTTCTTACAGATGGTTCTGAAAAAGACAAGAAGGTACAAATGAAGACTAAACCACACAGGAAGCAATGTGTTATGATGAAAATGTTAACAATATGATTTCTGTTTTATAAAATTAGCATGTTGTCTGTTATTGCAGGTATCTGTTACGGGAAAAGAAATCTCTGTCAGACATACTTTTGTTTTACAAGACTGCAGCTCAGGCGCTCTGTTCACAAGGATAAGATACTTGTATTCACTGTAGTTACAATGCCTTTCTGCAAACAGGCAGTGTTTGAAAAACCCCAGCATTTCCCCTTGCCGAGTTTAATCCAATAATGTACCTTCCAATTTGTGGATTACTTCCAGGTCTTCCTTTTTTGTTATGGAGCATCCTTAGGATAGATTAATTTCTACAGTAAGACAACTGCACAGTAGCTTCTGGGTTTTTACTGTTTGGGGTTTTTTTGGGATTTTTTTATTAGTGATGCAGTATTCAAGTTGGGGTAGAAGTATGTTATGCCTAATAATAATAATTATTTGTACTAATAATTCTGTATTAGTATTTAATATTTAAAATATCTTTCAAAAACTTCATTAATAAGATAAGAAATTTGGTTAACCGTTTGATTTGCATTGTTTGTTCCCGCAGGGAAAAGGCGGAGCAAAAACTCTTATGAACACTATCATGCAATTGAGAAAGATATGCAATCACCCATACATGTTTCAGCACATTGAGGTAAGACTGACAGGTTTGATATTGAGAGTTGCTTTTATCAGATGGCTAATGTAATGGAAAACTGCTGTTGAAGCTTACATGTGTGGGAGGGACACCTCTGTCCACATCATTTGCGCTGAAAAGACACATTTGAAAAACACGGTCATTATGGTCACTTATTTTATAAACATGTTAAAGGAGAAGCCACTGCCTGAGCATTCACACAGCATTCAAGGAGTTGCACACACACCACTGGAGTCTTTAACTGCTAGGACCAGAGTCGCTGCAATCTCTATACTTGCCCTTCATGCGCTCTTCAGGCATTGTTCAGCATCAGTCCAATGATGATTTTGGATCTGGGGTCTTCTGACATCTTTTTGGATTCTTTCTGTGTCCAGGCAGGCCATTCACTGCTCATACCTTGTTGATTTGCAGTCTCTGCTTACAGTTCTAGCCTTCTTATTTTCTGGTTTACGTGTCTTGTACACCTGTGTTCCCTGGCAGAACATGGGGAACTGAAAAGTCCCAGAGTTAGGGAAAACACTACCACAACATCAGCGTGCTGTCAGTATTTTCCTCATAGTAAAAGACTAAACACCGCACTGTACCAGCTGATAGGAAAATTACTAAGAAAATTTACTCTGTTGCAGCCTAAAGGCTTTAGCGAATCTAGCTACTCATGCTAAGTATAGCTAGGCAAACAGCAGAAATCACACTGTATTATAACCCTAAGTAATTTATTCTAATTAAAATTTACTTATTTAAGCTAAACAACTAATATCTCTCAACAAACCAATGGGCCAACTGCCAGCATTTTATTGGTAATCCGAAATCTAGTTTTAAAGCATTTAATCTTGTGGAGACACTGTCTTTAAAAAAATGAAGGTTTGGGTTTTTTTTTAATTATAGATGTTCTAGAGCAACTTAATCTCTATTTAGACCTAATATAGGATGGAGAGACACTAGTTCAAAATGCCATGTGTAGGATCTTAATAACTAGCAGGCGATCTTTCATGATACCAATAAAATTGTCCTATTCTACCCACCCTGTTTATTTCAGCGACAATGTAGTATCTATAGAGGGTCCTCATTACGACCCGAAATACATAAATATAATAATATATCTGGAAAAGTAGAAAATGTTGTAAATGTCTGGAATGTGGTTACATTTATGAATGAATAATTAAATACCTAGTGTGAAGTATTATCATTGTAGTTTTCACTCTTTGTTCTCTTGTATGCTAATTAATTACAGTAACTTGCAGATGGATCTGCCAGTAATCAATTAATTATGTTCTACTGTATTTGTAATCTAGTAAACCACATGCTGACAGAATCGACTTCTGCAAACCATGAATTTTAAATAATAGTAACACAGGTAAACATTAAGCAAATCAGTGTTGCTACAAGGTGGATTCCAGAGTATGAACTCAAACCCCAATTTAATTGATGTAAGAATGCATAATTTTGGGTTACTGTGCAGTTTGTAATAATCTGTTTATTGCTTATAATTCTGCAGGAGTCCTTCGCTGAACATTTAGGCTACTCAAATGGTGTCATCAACGGGTAACTCTCTCAGTTTTTCCTCCTGCTCATAATGTTGTATTGGAACTAATGTATCACATTCTTTTTCTTAAAGGTGCATGATAACAAACTCGAGCAGTTTATAGAAAGGCAGAGGAGCCACAGGGCACATATCTAAAGCGAAAGATAACAGTATTGTTAGTGTTACGTGAGCTTTTTATGACCTGTCATCTCTTTCAGAAGGACAGGCAGAGGAGATTGTAGATTTATTTATGAATAACTTATGTACCATTTGAAGTTCATTGGAATGACTCTTTTAGAGAGGTATCAGTGAGGATTTTCTTCTCTTTCTTGTTACTTTTGTCTTCTGCTTTTCCCTCTTTACTATCTTTATTCCAAAATTAAAATAGTATTTATTCCGTTCTTTGAAATGAAATAGATTTAAATTTTGTTCTTGGCACTTCTTTGTGCAGCTGACTAGAAATGGATGCTTTCTAAAGGAAAGGTGTGTATCTTCCATCTGACCTGCTTCCTGTTCAGCCGTTAATTACATTTCTTGTTTTTGCTTAACTAGTATAGCAGACTACTTGTCTCCTAAACAGGAGACTTTTACTGATTACATATGTGTGCATATCAGAAGACCATGAATCTTGTGGACTTAAGTATACCGTTGCTAATGATAAATTGTATTTTGAGAGTACAGGCTCAAGGCTAGAAAAAAAGTTACATGAAACTTGCTTCTCTAAAGCATATCACTATGATGCTGATTTATACATCCTGTTTACTTTCACTGATTTTTCTCAGTTACTTAGCACTGAATTTCAGTGCTAAGAGTCTGTTTTGCAATCCATAGCATAGAAGACAGAAGAGCAGCCAATCAAAGCCACTAAACATTGTTCATGACAACAAAGGTTATATGGCTAGAGAGTATATTGTCAAACTCTACCCATTATCCCTGTATATTAGTTCAGTTTGGAATATTTCACTGTCATGTGCATAGTAGTTGAGTGGAAAGGGAATTGTTTTTAACATGTACCTGCTGAATACAACTTACAGCTGCAGTAAATGCAAGTTGAAAGCAAAACTAGCAGGTGAATGTCTTAACCAACAAAATGCTTATGTAGCTGAGAAATAATGTTTGTTTTCATAAATAATGAAACAGAATTAAGATTCATAAAGGAAGGCATTCTGTGTAGCTGAAACTCCATACAGTTTTTGTAATTGAAGAAAAATACTTGCCAAGTAGGAATTCACATGGGTGTTTGTTTTTTTATTTTAACCAACATGAACAGTTTTAAAGAGAGAAAGTACTATTAGTCTTATTTATCTTAAGTAAATTAATCTCTCTTTTACACTGACATGATAATGACTAAAAACTTTTCTAAATGAGGGCTATTCTGGCATTTACTGTGCTTTTTCTCTTCAACAGAGCTGAACTTTATCGGGCCTCAGGGAAGTTTGAGCTACTCGATCGTATTCTACCAAAGTTACGAGCTACTAACCATCGTGTACTTCTTTTCTGTCAAATGACGTCACTCATGACCATTATGGAAGACTACTTTGCCTTCAGAAATTTCCTTTACCTGCGTCTCGATGGTAAGCTAAAGGAAAGAAAAAAAAAGGATAAATAGTGAGTTAGGAAGTAGCATACTTCCCAAGGCATGGGAACCCAGGCATGGGAGGCCTGGGTTCTCCTCCTAGAACACCAGTGCTATGAAGTGATTGTGTGAACAGGTACAAAAAATGATTTGACAAATCCATGAAGGAAGGGTCTCTAAGGATATTTATCATGAAGTTATGGCAGTAGACACTTAGGCTGCAGCTTAGTAGAATTTTCCCTATTCTTACAGACAAGATACGGAACAAAGTGTACTTTTGCCTCTCTCTGTAGATTTGATCTTAAGTAATTCTGATCTTCCTCAGTTGTCACTGTTTAAGTTGCCTGAAAATATTCTGATGATGGGAGATGATAAAGCCCATCTGAGGCTTAAACCTGTTTGAAAGAAGTTTCCATTTTGGCCGTCTTCCTTGCTAGTGATCTCTGCCTCATCGGCCTTCTGAAACTCATTATGTAAAAATAAGGACTATTTATCTCACATTACAGTATTACATAGGATCAGCAGCATTTATCAGAGTATCCTTTTAATGGAAAGCAGTGATTTATGAAAAATATAAAGAACAGTGTTATTAAAATGAGAGTTTTAGGTCCTTTTGAATATTCTTTTTACAGTGTTTTAAGCTGGCTCTTTGCTTCACACTGTAATTGGAAGAAAAAGTAAGGCTGGGAAGTATTCTCATCCTATGCAAATATTAAGGAACATAAACTTGAAACACCGTTATCCTCAATTGTAAAACAGGGTAATGAAACTGAGGCATAAATGAGCTCTGTCACTGTGCCACAGGATGTTTTGGGCAAAACTGGCTGAAGAAAATAATACCACACTGACAAAACCCTCCTTGTACCTCTGGCATGCAAGTCTTTTAATGCTTACACTCAAGAAAAATTAATTATATTACATTTAAAACATTTTAAATTACCTTACAACATGTATTTTAAAATTAATTCTTTTTCATGCCAGAATGTCTAAGGAAAATACGTAGTATGATAAATACAGCTCCTTGTTTTCTTTAAAATTTTGCTGGTAATTCATTAGTGAGATGAACCCTTTTTTCTTCTTTTCCAGTTTTGTGATGACAGATACCTTCTATGCTGGAATGTAATATATATATATAGATTATATATATAAGATGATATATTATTATATATAGATTATATATATATAAGATGTTCCACTTGAATATGAGGAAAAACTTTTTCACAGTGAGGGTGACGGAGCCCTGGAACAGGCTGCCCAGGGAGGTCGTGGAG
>JAHREE010000430.1:727020-804942 GCA_033628505.1 Tringa tobata
TCCTGAGTAGCATGATCTGACATGCTCTGGGTGGTCCTGCTTTGGCAGGAGAGTTGGACTAGATGATCTCTATGGTCCCTTCCAACTCTAAAATTCAGTGAAATTCAGTGAAATTCAGTGAAATTTGCACCATACAGAGCATGTCCATGTTTTTGCCTTTTGGTTTTCCCCCTGCTTAGGTCTGATGAAGTTTTGGGAAAGAAAGTAGTGTAGAATGGGCCATCTGAATTGTGGTGGACTGTTGTTTGAGTACTTCCTTTTTATACCAAAAAGAATTCAGCATTATAGTGTCCTTTAAGCAGAGCATGATTTGTGTAGCACACTTCCAATATAAATAATTTTCTATTTTCTTTGCCTAATAGGACTTACAGGCACAAGATAGAGCTCACCGAATTGGTCAGCAGAATGAAGTTCGAGTCCTGCGACTGTGCACTGTGAACAGTGTGGAAGAAAAGATACTTGCTGCTGCAAAGTATAAGCTGAATGTAGATCAGAAAGTTATTCAGGCTGGAATGTTTGATCAGAAATCTTCAAGTCACGAAAGGAGAGCCTTCCTACAGGCTATATTGGAGCATGAAGAAGAAAATGAGGTAGGGTAGTTAATCAGTAAAAGGATGTTTCAGGAAGTACTAAGTTATTTTTTTCATCAGTAACAAAGTTTGTCATCTCCTTTGAAATTAGAAATGTCATCATATTCTTACCGTCTAGTGAAAGGAACTTAATTTTTCTCTTTTTATTTGGGCACAGTAATAGTTTATAATGTAATAGTTATGATTAAAACAGTGTAGAATTAGGCATTGCAACTTAAACCCATTCTGCCCTTTCATAATTTTGGCAAAAATTTGTATTCAAAAAACCACTTTTTTCCAAAACAGATTATAAGGGTTCTGAAATCCAGTTTATATGTTAAACTAGGTAATCTGATTTTCAGACATGCTAAGCAACTAACACTACTAAGGTTCAATCATGAAAGACCCTGCTTATGGTCCTTCTTTTGGACACTGGGTAAGAGTTAAGATCTGCTTTGATGTGCTTAGGACAAGCCAGCAAAACAGTGTTTTTTTCTGGTGCTGTGTCCAACCTGGACTTCTGGTTATCATTTCCTCTTCAAGAAACAAATGGGCGTTTAAAAATAGCTGTCAGTTTTTTCCTTATAATACTGGGAAGTGAGTTATAGAATCACCAACTGTATGTCCCTGTGTTTTTGTTGCATTCTCTGGAATTGTGATTGTGGAATAGTGAGGCCCTTCTTTTGCCTATCACTACAGACTCTTTTCTTAATGTAAACAAAATTCAGTGTTTGGATGAAAGCCTCACTTGAGGGAGAGTGTATAAATATATCTATTACACTGAAAATGCAGACAAAAAAGATGCCAATGTGCAAGGACTTTTTCCCACCTCGAAAATACCCGGTACTGGTTAAAGACACAGAGGTGTGAAACCTAATTTTGCCCCCGAGTATGCCTTGTATGTCTGAACATAAGGTACCGTATGCATGCTGAAAGAAAAGAAGATTCTGTAGCCATGTTTTACAGGCATCCTTTGTTACGTGATGTAAAGTTTCAAAGATCAAGGAGTCTACTTCTTCAATAATTGAACTTTAAGTTTAAACTCTTTGTCTTCATGTGCATTTAGAAAAAGCTAGTACATCATTAAGATAGAATTTTGTAGTGTTGTTCTAGTACTTCTCATAAGGAATTAAAGAAGGCTGTCAACAGTCAATTTTATCAGTAATTGTCTTTTATTTAGGGTGTGAATGCAGAAATAGAATGATGTATGTGTGCCATTTTTGATTATGTGAAGCTGTAGTTCTCAAGCAGCCAGCACCATCTGTATGAGTAGATAGGTGAACTTGAAACCAATAGAAATTTTCAGTAAGCCTTTGGATTTGTTTCTAAAATTGACATAGTTTTGTTATGTGTTCAAATCCCTAGAAAATATTTATCTGAAAATATTTCAAAAGTCAGGGCTCTAGTTCAGACCTAATTGACATGCCTTATGTCACAGATGACTTCAGAGCAATCCGCTTCTTGTGTGTTGTTCAAATACACTTGGTCTGCCTTCCTGAACCAAGCACAGATGTAACGAAGGTTTGCTTGCTGTAACCCAGTGTCAGTCTTTAAAGCAAGCATTGGTATTGCAGTCTGATGCCTAACAGTCAGACTGAAGATGAGGCTTTGAAGAAAAATTTCTTTCTGGGCAGAGACTATGCAAAACTTTGCCCAGACACTGAAACTGCTGAGGGAGTAAGAGGGGTTGAATTCGCACCATCTATCCAGCACTGGTCAGCTGTTGTTTCTGTGTTGCAACAGCACTGGAAACGAAATTTGAATATCAAATGAGAGATTGACAAGAAAAAGTAAATCTCTCAGTTAAAAGTTATTAATATCGGAAAAACTTTGACTTGCAAATACGGACTAGCACATCTAATAAAGAGACTGGTTAGTGACCGCCTAGTTAAATATTCCCATGCTAATCATGCTTTAAACTTCCATACCAAAGCTTTTTGCACTTGAATGTAGAGCACCGTATTCTATTCATACTTTTAAAAAAGTTTTCATCTATTCAGCATGAAAACTGTCTGTATTTTTCTTTCTTTTTTCCTCTCCTGTTTTTAATTCTGGCAGTACTAGATAAAGCAAAGAGGTAATTTCTATATATTTAGAAAGATATATTAGAATAATAGGAATGTATGACAGGTATTTAGAAGTAACTTGTTCATGGAGGCATTTTTTCTTTGGCAATGGTTTTTATAATTTTTTCTTCTGCCAAGTCTACCTGGTTGGCAACAGGAATATTCAGACTAACCACAGATTATGTAGACATCCTTGTTACAGCTTCTGCTGTGGGATGCCTTTTTTTTTTTTTTTTTTTAGGTTACAAGTTGCTCTGTTTGATGTGATAGGAAGTATGTGAAACTTTCATGAGGATCACATTCTTCATTGATCATAAAAGAAGGGATCTGTACTCTTTGTTTGTTTTTTTTCTCTGTGTGTGCAACTATGTAACTTCCTTTTCTTGAACACTTGAAGGAGTGCTGACTAGAAGCTCTCTGTTATTTTCCTTCTTGCCTTTTTCATCTTAAAATTTAAATTATATGTACATTATATGTACGTATGGATATTAAGGTACAGAAGTGTTTGTTGGGAATTACATCAGTAAGAACTGTATTTTTTCCAACGTGTAGAAATCTTGCCACTGGAGGGAAAATAAGATGTGTGGATATAGATGAAGGCCTTTTCTGTTTATTTCTGGAAAAAAGGAAAGCTACAGAATGTTAGTTTTTTGGATGCTATTTGTAGCATTCTATACTACCATTCCATTTTGTATAAAACATGAGTTTTCAAGAAAAATTCTACAGCATACTGTAACACAGGTTCAGTAAGCCATATGTAGTCTATAGTTGGTGGTCTGTAGTTCTATAGTTTCCATTTAGCTGTTGTCAGATTTGAAATGCCTTGTGCTTTCAAAATAATTCAAGGAGGGAAACTGACCGTAGTGGACTCTTGATTGTGTCAAAATGGGTCTTGTAGTTGTTTAACTTTAACATCTTTAGTTGAATTCTGCCATTCTAAATTGTTTATCCGAGGACTGTTTCTGTTTTTATGAAATAATTTGTAGTTTTGTCTGAAGTCAGAGGTGCATATCTTAGTTTTTAAGCAGATAACTGTCAAGAGAAAAAGCGATTCAGCAGGGCTTTTTTCCAGTATAATGACATGTTTTATTTCCTTTGTTTAACAAGGAGTTCTTGATTCTCCTTGCTTAGAGAGCAAAGAGCTCATAATGCAGAATGATATGTCTGAGGGACTACTGTAGAAAAGCAAAACAGAAATGCATATATTTTAACTGAAGCCCTAACTGTGCTTCTGACCCAGGAAAACCACAACCCAAGATTTCCTGGTTGCATATTTGCTCATTTCCTCATTCGCCATTTATGAAGGTCGTAATACCTCCCAGTCATCTAATTATGTCTATTTTGCATTACTTCTGAATCGCTGAACATTTTAAAAGTTTTAGTTTCATTTTGAGTGTTTCACACGTGTCATGCCAGAAGGAGAGTCAGTGCAACACTGACCTGATGGAGGTTGTTACTTCAAGTTGCATGTAGCTTCTTCCTAATACCTTTATCCATCTGTATAACCAGGAGGAAGATGAAGTTCCTGATGATGAAACTCTGAATCAGATGATTGCTCGACGTGAGGAGGAATTTGATCTCTTTATGGTAAGGAGGATATGATCGTGAGTATATATAGAAGTAGTGTTTTTAACAAAGGCCTTCAGCTTTTGTCATTCAAATTTTGGAAAACTTTGTTGGAGGAATAGGCTTTATTTACTTGCATTGTTTATCTGAGATAAAAAGGGTAGTCTGCTTAAATATGGAGTTTCTTAAGTGACAGAAAGGCTTCAGAGATGCTTGTGGGACAGCACAGTGGAACGGTGTCAATCTGGAGGAAGAGTGTGGCGTGACCTGAGAAATTTACAGTGCAAAACTGATAGTCACAGTTTGGCTTGCTAAATCTACAGCATACATTTGTCTTCCAGTTTCTCACCACTTCTGGGCTATGAGGAACTTAACAAGATAGTAAACTAGTCGAGTGACTTTTATTTGTGAGTTAACTGGGGTTTGCTGCTGGTTTTGTCAACTTGATTTAAATCAAGTGATTCAAGTGCAAGCAACTCATTAGTACTTCCCTTTTTGTTAGTGCTGCTACAACAGTGATGGAATAATTACTCAATTGTCAGTGTAGGCATGGGTCTTGACTTTCAGTGTGTGTACATTGTAAGGATTGCTGAGGGACCTTTGAGAGTTACTGACACAGCAACACGAGAGTACCTGAGTACTGAAGGTAAAGCATCATCCCCTCTAATTCTGTAGAGGCTGCTTTGTTCTGCAAGGTGGAACAAGAGAGATGCTGACATGTGCGTGAATGAAAGCATATCAGGTAGTATCCACAGGAAAAACTGTTGGTCGGACCACAGGTTTTTAGTCCTCACCATCTTCTGCTGAAGGATTCATGTGCAAAACTTCATTGTGCAAGTGTGCAGGGCCCTTTTTACATCAGTGACATTTGTTCAGGTGCACAGTTGGCAAAGGCCATATTCCCCCACATGACTGTGCCCTTTGTCGTTGCTTACTTGCCAGTTTAGTCCTTTTGCGCTAAGTTACTTTTCACATTATTTCAGAAGAACTGAAATCCCTAAAACTAGGCTGCACAGAAAATGAGTGCTTACAGACACTTGTCTTTTTAAACTTTCCTTCAGTGATATGCATGCATATAAGGAGATACACATTACAGAAACTACGAGGTGGCTTTGATCCAAATCTAAAAAGGAGTAATTTCAACCAAATTATTGACTGAAAATTCTGAGTACCCAGAGTTCTGTGAAAGCTGTTGGAAGAAGCTTCTCAGTACTTCTCGTTCAGCCCCAGAAGGAAAGAACTAATCCATGGATTGAAAATAGCTGATGAATTTATGTCTGTTTGGAGAAAATTTCTACAACTGGCTATTAACAGCCATTCAGTAAACAGCTGAGGGGCCTACAGTGAAGACAGTTCTAGCACTGTGTGGACTGAATTTATGTTTTTCATATAATTTACATAAAAGTTTTTAAGGGAGAGTAAAGAGTTAGTAGTAGGTAATAAAAATTTGAAGATGCAAAGCGAACATGCTTTGAAAGCCAGGGGTTTGAAAATACTGGAAACGGTGAAGTTAAATATTAATGGCTAAGAAATAATTTTAATTGTTAATAAAGAATTTTTTTTTCATTTTACTAAACTGTTTAATAGTGAAAGAAAAGTCTGAAAAACAAGTTTGGCAGTCGGTGTTGTTTGTCTTCTTTTTATCAATATTTTAGGTCTTGCATAGTCAGATAAAGAGCACAAAGATAGGTTTGTATTCTCCTTACCTCAGTGATGCCCGTGCCACCTCATTCCCTCTGTTAAGGTTGTGCAGATGTAATCAGAATTAAGCAAACTGCAATATCCATGGAAAATGTGTTTTGGTCTGTTCACTTAATTAGGCTTAGAGGTGTAAAAGCATGTATTTTGCTATTTAAAGTGAGCAGTTCCAAAACAATAGGCAAGAGAGTTCCTTGAGAAGCTGTTCTGTGGTCACTTTTCAAGTCAGAAGTATTCTTTGGCATAGATCCTGAGATCTAGCTGTAGGCCTAAGTATGCTGCTCAGAAAGAGGATGTGTACCAGTGGACTTAATTTCCCTGACTGTTAGAGGCTCCACGTATGTAACAATAGGTAAAAACTCTAAATACCCTCAAACCTCACACTGTCCTTCCTTTTGCATCCGTTGCAAATGATGGCACTTCATCACATAGTAAAAAAGTTTAGAAAATATTCAGAGAAAAATTAGTGTTTCAATGTCAACTATACAACTCTTGTCATTTCATAATAGTGTGCTTCAACAAGTTTTACTGTTCCTGGGGAAAAAAAAAAAAAAGAGAAGATATTTTTAGCGTTATATTTACTTAAATAAAGATTCCTGTTGTAAAAACTGACTTTCAAGTGGAAGAGTGGCCTTTCAAGGGAGGTCTCTCAACAAAGTCTCCCTGAATCCAAATTGGCAATATGGCAGTATCTGTGTGTATAAATTTTTGGTTTTACACTGTGTGGTTTAGTTTTTTAAGAACTATTTTAGTTACAATTTTGAAAGTTCAACATAACCATTCATAGGACAGCATTGTTCTATGGTTTGTTCTAAACTGGAAGTTTTAGGCCTTGAGCCTGCCAACACTTTTAAGTTCTTCACTTATGTGTCATCATTGGCAACATAGGATATTTTTATTTCCAGCACTTAGGCCTCATTTAGGACAGTGTAAATACAGTTACTTCATTAGTTACAATAAAATAAGGTAGATCTTGGGTTTGGGAATATATGTTTTGATAAGAAATGGGAAGATAAGACAAGAGGTTTCCCAGAGTTAAAGGTGGTTTAAGTAGTATCCTAAGGAAAAACAAATAGCTGTTTGCATCTCTTACATCTCAATTAACAAAGAGTGTCTTTAATTTTCCTTCCAAAGTGCTTTTGATTCAGAAAACAGCTATCAAAATATACTACCTTAGTGTTCAGTCTTTGTCTTAGAGATAAAAATGTGGTCATCAGGGAAAAAAAATGAAGTTTCAGCACTAATTTCATATACTTAATGTCATTATAATATGATGTCCCTGACTTCACTGAAGTTCTCTGCTAAATAGTAGAGAAATCTATCCCATCTATCCTGTTTGGGCCCTCTCTCAGTGCAGCTTGCTCGTTGCCAAGTTAGCAATAAACCAAGCCACGTGTCTGGCTTGAGTGAGACATTTTTTGAAATTAATTCAGATTGAATGAGATGTTCTTCAAAAGGTGACCTAGGGAAGTCTACTATAAAAAACTAAACACTGTACAGCCCATTCATCATTGTGTGTGGTAATGAAGGATGGAGAAAACCCACATGTATTTAGAGTTGCATCTTGAATATAGTTGGATCAGCAGACTGAAGACACTCACATTCTGCTGTTCGCTGAGTTTAGAAATCAGGTAGGGCACAAGACAAGATGATGAAGACCACTTGTAAGACGCTGTGCCTGAGGTAGTATTTTGGGAATGCTTGTATTTGAGAAGTGGCAAGAGGAGAGAAGATTCAACATATTCAACAGTGCCATCATGAAGCTTCAGTTAGTAAATTTGGCTGGGTTTGAGCTGCCCCTATACATAGGTAATACCGCTGAATTTATGCATGTCCATGTCTTGGCTAGAGGCGTAAAAAGACGGTATGTCTAGCTGGCATCCTGTAAAAGTGCAGCATTATGCACACAAGGGAGGGGTTTATGTTTTATTGAGGATGCTTTCTACAAATGCTTACTGGCCAAAGCAGTAGCCTGTTCTGATGCTACAGCAAATTCTAGTGCTAGTCTATTTATGTTATTTTTTCAAATATTAAAATTAAATCCTCAGTGGCCGCCTGTTTGTTTTCTCTGCTTAGCAACTGATTACTGAGTATTTAAGTACAGCATGACTCTTCAAAAGTCGTATTTGTAAGGCTATTGATATTATCTGATTTGAGCTACTTTAAAAAATGCAAATGAGATTCACAGGACCATAGGAGCCTAGGTCAGCATATAGTCAACAGAGGGAGGTAGCTGCTTCCCTGGGAGAATTATAAAGCACCTCACTGATGAGTCTACAGTAGCGTATGGGAATGTATCCTGAATATCCATATTTGTTTTCTGAGGTAATTGTTCGCCACACTTGAAATCAATTTATGTAATTATTTCCATTTCAGCTTAAAGTTTTAACATTACCTTTTAATATTCTTTACCTAATCTTACCTGATATTTTTGTATGTATTTTGATTTTGCCTAGTACAGCAGTAAGATAGGAAAAATTGAGTGGTTTAAGCATGTTGGCACTGTGTAGGCAAGCTTTTATCTGAATTCCTTGATTGTCTCGTTTGATTACTTTTTTTCTAATAAGAGCTTTTGAATTTTCTTCTTCTGCTATTCAGGCTTACAAAACTAATGTGTTTGCAGTTATTCTTTTTAGCTACATAATAATAACACCTTATGGGGCTATTGTCAAGGAACGATTAGTATTTGTAGATCACCTTCACGGATACGAAGAAGCCATAAAACCTGTGCAAAAGGAAGACAGTCATTTAATTAACAGAATAGTGTTTTTATGATCTGCTTTGTATCACTTAGGGTACTGTGTTGTCTCAGTTACTTCAGTAGAAACTAGTTATGGAGTACAGAAGTTGACTGAAAATCAACGATCAAGTGTAGCTTCTTTGTTTCGTTGCATTTTAGAAGTATTTAGAAGTATCGTGGAAGGGAAATACCTGTGAAAAACTTGGTTTAAAGTTTCAAGTATTGCTAGATAGCCAGGAATTTCCACGATTCATTTTGATATTTGCCCTTAAAACTGTTTTGTTTTCCTACCTGCCATTGCAGCGTATGGACATGGACCGTCGCAGGGAGGATGCCAGAAACCCCAAACGTAAGCCCCGCTTGATGGAGGAGGATGAATTACCATCCTGGATTATTAAGGATGATGCTGAAGTTGAAAGGCTTACATGTGAAGAAGAAGAAGAGAAAATATTCGGAAGGGGATCCCGTCAACGCAGGGATGTGGACTACAGTGATGCTCTCACAGAGAAACAATGGCTGCGGGTAGGTTGTCCGTTTGGGGGGTTTTGGTTGTTTGGTTATTTTTTTTTTTACAGTTGAAATGTATTGATTTGTGTTGTGTTTTTTTTTCTTTTTGAAGACTACAAATTTGCACTACGGAGAGCACAATGTCATAGTTAAGGCCTAGATACCCTTATTATCTAGCTTTTGCGGCTGTATTGAGGGCATAAGTAAGTTTTAAGCTGCATTAATGAAACTTAAAATGCTGAATCAGGATTATGGTAGCTTTCTATTGCAACTATTCTATTGCCATGGATCTTGACATATTTCTAAGGTCTTTAGACTCTTTGATAAGTGTCATCTTTAAGATATATGAAGAATTATTTTACAGTGGAGAAGACCAGTGATAAGTGTTTATTACAGCTTTGTGTGTTGCAGAAGCTTAATTTTGTTATTTTTTTAAAAATACCTGAATATAACCCTTTTAAGAATTTGGAAACTTTCACAGAAGTCGTCTTTCATGCTGTTTCATTTCCAAGTCTTGAGCATTTCTTTGCTCCACTGATACCAAAACCCTTGATAATGGTGTAAGAATTTAGGACCTGAAAGTAAAAATTCTAAACTTAACTCAGACCAGATCTGTGTTTTTGTTGTACTTGAGGATTCTTGCTGTTCTTCTGCAAAATGCATATCTAATGAATTCTAATGCATATGCCTTTTCAGAATGGTAGTAACAGGAGTGGTAAGGAAGTGAGGATTGATTGTTGAAAAGGCTTCTCAAAACCAGGAAGTTTGATAATTTCATCATTTTAAAAACATTAAGTGTTCTATTTGCAAAACTAGTCTAAGTGGTTTGACAGAGTATGTTTTGTCATAGAGTACTTACAGTCTTAATGCCAACATGAATATACATTTGTATATAAATTTACATGTGCATAATTTGCAAAAGTTAGGTAGAAATCTTACCAACTTCAGTTACAAACGGTCTGTTTGTGCATTGTGCAGTACTATACTAAGAGTCTGCTGCTTTATACCCAGTCTGCTGCTGGGTATAAAGATTAGGGGAGCAAAGGTTTGCCTTCCACATCAGCTGTAAATCTAAGCAAGTTAATGAAACTACAGAAGTTCGCAAGTAGTCAGTGGAAAAGTAAGACCTAGAAATGTGAACTCCCATCTGGATTATCAAACATTTACATGTTCCTTCAGTGGAAGTGCTTGCAGGATAGTGTACGTTCTGCTTAAGGCCATTTTAAACTAATTATTTTTAATGATTAAATACTCTGGCTACGAGAACATAGAAGTTTGCTTCAGCTTGCATGTTTTGTGTCTTAAGTTGTCTCTGATATTTGTGTTAAGCACCTTACTGTCAAAAATGGTAGCCCTAAGAAAAAATATCTAATCCGTCTTCTTACTCAGGGCGGAATCAGCCAGTCCTGCGTTATTTATAATAGATGTTCATCTGACCTGTTCTTCAAGGCCTTCCCAGTAGTGAATTTAGAAGTCTGTGGGGGAATGTATTTAACTTCTTGGCTTTCCCTTATATTTTATCTGAATTCTTTTGTTGGATTTTAAGCCAATTACACCTTTTTCTGATCACTCTGGTCATGCAGAACAGGCTGCTGCCTTTCTTTTTTAACAGTTCTTTATGTCACAGAAGAGTTGTTTCCCTGTACAATTAAATCTTAAGGTTAACAACCACTGCTCATTCAGTCTTTTCCCATAGTTCCTGTTTTCTAGATCTCTTGATTGCTTTCACTGATTTCCCCTATCTGTGTTTCTCCTATGTGCAACTGATGTCTTTCTGCAAGTTTGGTCAAAATAAAGGTACTGACTTGTATTGAATTTTTGATCCATTATAAGCCCTTAATCCTTTTCTGTGCATCTACTTCCTGGCTAGTTTTTCAGAATCATGTTTTATATAGCAATCTTTCCTTCCTAGGAAGAGGATTTAGGATATGCCCTTATTGAATGATATCCAAGTTTTCTTCAACTGAATTATTCTGAATTTTAAGCCCGTCCTCAGGTGAACTTCGGGTCAGCTTGGTGCTCTTTAGACATTTAGCAGGCATACTTTCTATTCTGTCTTCCTAAAGACACTAAAACTGCTAAGAAGTACTGGACCATTTGATAAAGAGCCATTAAGGACTATTCTCGAAATAATTTCATAACAGTTTTCCATTTACTTTATAGTAATTGTTTTCATTGTTTGCTTCTGAGACGGTTGTGCGAGGCCAGGTCAGAAATCTTGCTAGTCAAGATGGCACATGCCTTTTTCAAAGTGGCTTGTTGAGAAAAATTAGTCTCCCTCCTCCTCCCTATTGAGTTGTTAAGCATGTTCTCAAATTAGCTAAACTAGCTAAGTCAGATTGCTTCACAGTGCCTAGCAGTCACTACTGTGACTCTATTGTATACATATTTTAACTTGTGCTTTCAGATGGACTTGAGATTGTGTTGAAACAAATGCTTGCATTTGTTTGTAGTCGGAACTGCTAATACTGTTTACACTTTTTATTCAGAGGAATTATATATGTAGTGTAACACTGCTTAACCAGGTTCAGGATAAAAACTCCTCTCCATTGGGTGGGTACTGAATTTTTCATGATCTTATTTTCTGTGAGTGTGAAACAGTTTTTTGTCACACCCGTTGGCTTCCCACCACCATCACTTTTATGTCTTCTTTGAGAATGTAAGAGTTTTGTGTTCAGTAATGACGTCTCTGGAAGACTGAAGAAAAAGTGATAATGTTGAACAACATTTTCAAGGGAATCTTTAACTATGTAAACATAGAAATTTGTGGTAGATAGTTTATAAACATTTGTATTTTGTGGCTTTGTCACTTTAACTTGTAACAGTATTGTGCATATTGCATGAAAACCTTGAATTAATCATTTCATGTTAACTTGAATGCAATGAACTGCTTCTGTCAGTAAGATTGGATAAAATTGAAGAGCCAGTAAGTTCTGAATTAAGATTGGTAATTTAATTCATTAGACATCCTTTTACCCATGTTTTGTTTCATGCCACACTCCAAAGGTAACTATAGATACTTCTGGTTTTATTGCAGTGTTACAGAAGAATGAAGTTTATTTACCAGCAGCAAGGGATGCCCCTCATTTTATCTTGTGCTGTGGCTGCTGTTACAGCTTTATAACTATCTTCCCATGGGGTTTTCTGGAGTAAAACTTTGCATTTCTAACTAATAAGTTGGTTTCGTAATATGAATATCCGGTCCTCAGCT
The DNA here is from genome assembly GCA_033628505.1 of Tringa tobata. Taxonomy (NCBI): domain Eukaryota; kingdom Metazoa; phylum Chordata; class Aves; order Charadriiformes; family Scolopacidae; genus Tringa; species Tringa tobata. Next base: position 739,378 of record JAHREE010000430.1, read on the forward strand.
GTCTCTTGTCTTTATGTGTCTGTGGAGTTTTGCCTCAGCCAGCAGCCACAACTCGGACAGTGATGATCAGCTGCCTGCTTCTTTTTAGTTAGAATCTGAGCCATCTGCTGATACACCTGACACTGAAGAGTCTAGTTAAGTTCATGGCACATCCCCACAGGATCTGCCATATACCTCTAGGTTGGTACGCGTGCATGCGTACTGACAAAGTGTGTCAGCTCCCTCTGTGTTAGGAGGTCAAGTTATCTCAGTTTGGAAGCAGGAGGCGAAATAATTACAGGAGCCAAACCTATGGACATACGCAGTGTTTAGTGGGATTGTGCTGCTGCCCTTAATGAACCTGAAATTCAATAACAGTCTCCCAGGGAAGCTGTACGACACAAGTGGCCTTCATCACTAGCTGTCGCTGCAGCCTGCTGTTCTGTAGCTGTTGGCATGACAACCATATTTCAAAAAAAAAAAAAGAAACCCACAGGAAGGAGGAATTTGCTTCCTGATCCTACTACAAAGCATTTATATTCTGGAGGTATTTCATGCTCTAGCAGATTCTATCACTGCACCACTTCTAACAGGACTGCAAAATACTTTGCTGGATCCCATAACCAATTATTTTCTAGAGGAATCATCTACTCAGGACTGCATTGCTTAGGGCAGGCTTCAAGAATCAGAGGATTTGTTTGAGTGCTTGCAAGACTCTTAAGACATTGCACCTAGGTTGAGCTTCTCATTCAATTTAATTGCTGGCTAGGTGGCATGAATAAAGTTTAATTCCCTAGTTGTGGATTTAATTTTAAATAGCTTGCATATTGGCCAGGGAAACATATTTGAGTCCAAAATGAGCAGTGTCTTGTTTACCTCATGCAGACATGCAAGTCAACTATTGTGGACTACTTGTTTTGCTGATTTAAAAATTGTAAGTGAAATTCAAGCATTTTGTCTGTAATTAGTTAAACTTACTTACATTTAAAGAAAACCAGTGCTGGCTTTCATACATACAGAGTATCTGGTGAATACTGTTTAACATAATTGTGACATAAATTGTATTTGGTTTTTTTTGTTTATGTTTACAAACTAAGTTATAGACATGGTATAATAAATCACACTACCTAGCAGGAAGATGTTGGACATACTTTCAACTGTTTTCTCATCAGCTGGAACTTTACATAACTTTATGATTTTACATACTCTCTCAGTCTTAGACCTGTTGAAAGTTAGGTCTGGCACCAGAGGTAGTGAAGTTGGGCCAGCTTGTTACTACAACTTGACATAAATTAGTAAAGGTTTTCAGGGAGGTTTGTGTTTTCTAAGAGAGCTTCACTTTTATGTATACAACCTTTGAATCAATACTAAGAAAATACTTCAAGATGTGGTTTTGTAAACCATGATGGTGGAATTCGGTCTTACAGTAACATTTGTTAGATACTGAAATAGCTGTGTGGAAAATCAGCATTACATTTCATAATTGTTTTAGCTTCACTTTTTATCTACTGGTTTTTATTTTTAATTGTAATGGAGATTATTTTTTTTTATGTAGTGTATATTAAAGGCTGAGGTGCTGTGAAGAAGGAGAAAAAAAATAACCTTTTACTCAGATCATACTTTATCTGAATAGTTCATGTACGTGATAGCCCTCCACCACTGGTTTTCTCTCTTCCTTACTCCCCTATACCATTTCTGGTTACAATTGCAGAGTTTCCTGACTTGCTGCTAAACCTGTTTAACAGTCGAGTCGGTGAGTATTTGCCCAGGGCATTTGAAGAAAATTGCATTCTGATCTAAACTCTGCTCTGTAGTATTGAATTGCAGATCAAATTGAATTTGTTAAGCTGTAGGGAAAAACAAGTCACTTTTAAAAGACTTTGTCACTGGAGGCTTAAAAGGTCCACTGTCCCAGGGTGTTGTCTATTTTGTGACCAGCAATCATCAGGATGCCCCAGGTACTATTTTTTAATGTGCAAGGTAAGGCTGTTAAGTTCTGTGCATGTGGAAGCTGATTTCTTGAAGGATTAGAAAGTTGGGTGTGACTTTGAGATCTCACAAAGCCAGGCTGTTTTTATGTTCTGAGTAATACTATCTAACTTTCATGCCCTTTTCAGGAAATTCAGTTCAGAATCTATTTAAGAAAAAAAAAAAAAAAAAAGATACTTGTAAGTTGCAGTGAAATGAAAAACAGTGAACAGTTTAGATGAAAGGGGCTTTTCTTGCTTTTTGATGTATGAGAAGGAATTTAAAGGCATCTATCTGATGGATTTGGTTCTCTGTTTGGGCAAGATGGGTTTTTTAGATTATAAAGAAAATAACGTGATTTACACTCTGGGTATCTTTCTCAGAATCTGGAGGCAGTATTGAGACTATTAATTTTGGAAACTAAAAAAGGTCATTGAAATACCTCTTCATTATTTCAGAGATACTCTCAGTAAGACAATTTTTAGTGGTCCAGAAATAGTTTTTGTGTGAGAAAGACCTCAGGGCAGGAAATCTGAACAGCTGTTTCAGAGGCATACCCACATCTTGCCATATTTTCATAGGATTTTTTTTTTTTAATGTGATTTTGTCCATATGAGGTTACATGTAAAGTACCATAAGAAATACTAACACAGTTTCAGTGGGAATTATACATTTATTCTGCCCTAGAAAGCATTTAAATAATAGTGTCATAAAACAACTTTCTGTGTCTTTTAAAAAATGTGAGTAGTATTACTAACATTAGACTAAAGTAAACTGTATTTTCTTTGAAATAGCAATACTTTTCTGACATCCCAAGTTTATTTAGCCTGGCAGCCATGAGATAAAACTTTAGGTTTCAGGCTTTGTTATAATATTATTGCTTCAAGTGCAAAATTTTGCATGCAAATATTTAACCCTGTGGTTAAAATGCCTGAAATAATCTTCATGTGGAAGGTCAGAATTCAAATGAACTTCAGAAACTGAAACACAAACAATTATTAAATACTTCACAAACTCCACAAAAAAAGCCAAAGTCTGCTTTAAAGTTTAAAATATTACTGTTGCTAGGGGCATTTGGCAACGGAAAGAGAAGCAGCAAATATTTTAATACTTGGGTCTGCTTCATTGTTACATTCTGACATGCTATGACAGTAATGGTGGTAGGTCATATGCAGTAGGTGACCTTTTGTCACCTATCAAACTTTTGAATAGAGGCAATAAATTTTCCTATGTTGATTTGCATTTATGACATGGGTATGAAGTTACCCATACCTTTCCAAGCATGTTTTATTGCCAGAGTGTTTATTCACTCTGCACAGAGTGAAGCATTTCATGTTTTGCCTTGTCATCAGGAGCAAATTGGGAGACTGTTATTTTAAAGTGCTGTCTTTCGCAAGCAGATCTGCGCGGGTGATGGGAAGCTTCACACTGATGTTTTCCATGAAGCAGGCATGACAGGCAAAAGTAATCCTTTTGATGGATCAGTGTACATACACAGAGCTGTGCTGCTTCTATAGAAATCTGCAACTTAAATGAAAGAAGTTTGTGTCATCTTCTATGCAAATAAGTATGGAAGTACTAACTTAACAGAAGAACAGGAAAGTTTCAGACTGAACTTCTCAAAAATTCCTGAGCCTATCCTGAGGCATGCCGTAAGCCTTAGGCAATTAGCTTCCTGACTTACCTTGAAGTATTCTGCTTGATGAGTAGAATGGTGTATTTCCTTACTCTAGTGGAATTTTAACTTTAAAAAAGGAAAATCCTACAAAATTTTCCAGTAATCATAACCCTGTAATTTCATCCTGTACTCTGAAATTGTCAAGTTTAGTGTTACAAATTTGGGTTTAATGGGTATCCATTACATACAGTTGCAGCTGACAATGTAATAAAATATTTTTAGTGGGATTTCAAACTCAGAACCGTAGGACTTTGTCACTGCTTACAGCCTTGCTGTAGTTTTTGGTATATGCACTTAGACTATACTACACATTATTCTGTTGAGAAACTTCACTTCTTCTTAAGCCTTATTGTCTTTCCAGGAATCTTCTTTGTATTCTGAAGTTAGCCTTTGCTTAGATAATAGTTTTTGTTAGCCAGACTGTGATTTGCATTGTAATTTATCCCAGAAGACCAAAAAGGCCTTCTAGACAGATACTGCTGGTGTTAGATTTTCAGTTTTAGACTGTGCCATGCATATTCATAGAACCATAGAATCATAGAATAGTTTGGGTAGGATGACCTTTAAAGGTCATCATCGTGAGCGGGGTCATTTTCAACTAGACCAGGTTGCTCAAAACCCTATCCAGCCTGATCTTGAATGTTTCCAGTGATGGGACATCTACCACCTCTCTGGGCAACCTGTTCCAGTGTTTCACCACCTTCATCACAAAAAATGTCTTTCTTACATCTAGTCTAAATCTGTCCTCTTTTATTTTAAAGCTGTTACCCCTTCTTCTGTATTAAAAGGTTGAGCTTTATTGTAAGTCCTGCTGTACTCTGATAACTGCAGCTTTAGAAGCATCCTGAAAACATGGAACTCACTGCATCACTGAAAGAAGTTAGCCTCACAAAATGTTGTTTCAGTATAAAACTTAGCTTTTCTCAGCAAGTTGTCAAAAGTTTGACTTAGATTCATTTCATGCTGTCTTCCTCCAAATTCTGCAAATTTACTAAAAAAACACCTGTATTGGAATTGTCTTAAAGGGCTACCAGCTACTGCTTCTTCAAAAATGCATAAAAATGGCAGTTTAAGCTTTGTATTAAAAGCTTCTCATTTTACATCATTAAGAAAGGTAGTGTTTCAGGGCACGCATAAAATTTATGCTCACCTGTAAAATGGAAGCCTTCTGTTAGTCTGTTGATCAAAAAGAGAGAAAATATTTTTAATATTTTTCTGAGCATCACTGGATATCTGTTCACTTGAGAGCCAAATAATTAACTTATTCTAAGGCTAGAGGTTTGGCTGAAAATGAGTGATTTCACACTGGAAATCTGCTAGTCCTCCCTTTGTGTTATAGTCCTCAGCTGTGTTGTTCTCATAGGTAGGAGAAAATGTGACTTGTTCTTTATAGGAAACTTTCTACTTGGATATGGTATCCCACTGTTGGGTGTGTTGCAGAATCAGAGTTGGTCCTATCTACTTATCTTTATGCAGTGCTTAGAGATGTCAAATTTATTTTTACCATGAAAAAGATAAACTGTCACTGTAAAGGTTTGAAAGGTTCACTGGAAGCAAATATGGTCCCAGAAAGAGCCAAGACTGAAATTTCTTTTCAAAGGACTGATGTGGTAAGGGTATAAACCCTGTCTTTATACCCTTTATAACTCTGATTTAATTAGTAGGGTCTCAGAAGAAAAGGGAGGCGATGCTCTTAAATGAAGAAAGGCTAAGCCCTGGTTCTTAAAATAAATTTTAAAATAATCCATTCATTCCCATTCTGAAGGATTGAATTTTGAGATTTTTTTCGTAAGGAACAAAATCAAACACAAGAGGTCTGTCTTTAGTTCTCGGCATTATGAGCTACAAAACATCGCTACACTGCCAGTCTTTCAGGACACTTATCATTACAAAGTAAAGATTTCCTACCTTTTTCTACAACTGAAGAATATAATGTCTATAAAAAAAGGCAAGTGTCTGTAAAATCAGCCCTATTAGTCAAAATAAAAAAGATAAAGTAAGATTGTATGGTACTAAGAAACCAAAGGCCTTTGGCAGCTGCAACAGTATTTTGTGAAAGACAAGGTAAAGAGCAACAGGAAATACTTGTCTCCAGACTGGGAAGAGAAGCTTTCCTACCTGTTTATTAGTGGTCGTATATAAAGGTGCTTCTGACTGTTCTCTGTATTTGTGATCTTCCTTGAAAAATAAATGATACTTTATCTGACAGAGAGATAGTAAATACTTGGAAGGCTCTGGAATTCCTGGTTTTCCTTGATTTGGGATCTGCTCTTTACTGTTGAGTATCTTCATGACTTCATTAGAGCTTGTTTCCTCCTGCTTTGACATTTGTCTGTGAGCCTGACTGGAATGTGGTTGTTACCAGAAATGCTACTAAATTGCCTTAAACTTTTTTTGTAAGTTCTAAAGTAATTAATCAACTGTTTTAGCAAATCATTAAAATTGGAAGAAAAATCTCAGAAGGACAACAGAATCCTTCCAGTAAAAGTTTTATTTTTGACCAAAGAAGGAAGATTTGCAAGTGAAAACCGGAGTACAAACGAAGCCATAACAACTTGATTTTATTTTCCTTCTAAACTGTGAGATGCCAAGGAAAATAGAACATCTCCTGTTTTAGGACAGAAGAGTGTTATGTTATTGATTAAATACCATGCTTGTTATTTTAAAGAAATTTAGGAAAAAGTGAGAGAAATAATCTCCCTCACTTCCCCTTGGAACCTCTCAGAAAATGTAGTTTCCTTATGCGATTAATTTTCCTTGCCCCCTCTCCTAGGGAAGATAATGCCCTTGGTCAAGAAACAAAGCATTATGCAGTGCCGATTATTTCACAATACCTTTGTCAGTATACTGTCCTCTACACAGCTGAAATAGGCTTTCCTGAGTCAAAATCTGGATGAGTCAGGGAGAATATGCTGTTAAAAGTAAATAAGGAAGAAAACCTTTCCCTTCCACTCTTCCTCACTCAAAAAAGCAGTCACTAAATGCTCCCGAATCTTGTCTATGCAACAAACATATGCCTCTCCATCATACTGAACAAGATAAAGGGGAAAAAATGAGGCATCTCTGTCATGTTAGATTTGACTTCAAGATGGATTGCTTATGAACCTGAATCCAGGAAACATGTATCTTCCATCAGTTGTTTTTCTGTGCTGGTGAGAATTGTATGTAATAAATCATTCACAAATGGAAAGACTGCAGCAGGTACCAAGGAAGACTTGTTGGCAGTCAGAGCCATCTTTCCTAAACAGGACCTTTCTGTGATTAGTGTGAAATGAAGTGCTTCCTACTTGATTTCCTGTCAAAGGTATTCTGGGATTTCGTGCTTATCCATTTACTTTAGCAAGCCTTTGGCACCTGCAGTCATCAGAAACCCCCCAGACTTTTGCTGTCCTTATCAAGCTTGTTGAGAGGTTCTTACAGTTTTTCATCTTTCATTTTTGATTTGATTCATGTTTGGCAAGGGAGACTTGAAGAAATAGGACCTTCTGTACAGAAAGATTTGTGTTATATTTATAAATCTTTTAGACAAAAGCAAATGTACAAAAACAAATTACCTTTTTTAGGCATCTTAATTATGTCAACTGAATAATATCTTCATGTATGCATATTAAATAATTGATAATTTTCTCCAGACAATTAAAAACCAAGTACATATAGAAAAATGTATATATCATATTAACTTCAAAAAAATGCACGCCATGGCTTAATCATAGTTATTTCCTGTTTTGTTATCATTTAGTAACAACATTTGAAGTTACAATTGTGAAATAATATTAATTCAGCTTAATCAGTCTTCAAAAATAGCTTTGGTCACATTAATTTTATTCCTGTACAACTGCGAGTCTATGAAGATTATTATTCTTTCCCCCCATAAATTTGCCTGCAGTATTTTCATAAGTGGTATTCTTGCAGTGTCTTTCTTAAGTTAGTTACATCTCATTCAGTCTGTAAATTTTACTTCCAAATGTACCTGAAACTATTTCTGATGCCAATGTATTAACAGTGTTTACTCTTTGAAGCATCAATATGGTGTAAAGTTCTGAGCAGTCTGAAGGCAACATGAACTGCACAGGGTACCATTTAGTTCAGAACTGCTATTATAACATCCCTTTCAGAATATGTTTGCTTATTATCTGGCAACTTCTACGCACAATATTTCACAAGTTCATTACATATTGTCCTGCAGTCTTGAATGAGAGAGTTTTTCCACTGTGTTTAGAAACAGGCTATTACTCCAAGTGAAAAGAGTTGTTCAGCAGGTGACCTGGCTTTCTCAGAAGAAGGGGAGAATAGTCAGGGGAAAAAAAGAAAGAAAGAAACAAAAAACCCCTACCACAACGAAACAGGTCAGTGGTAAGGAGTAAGAGGTTGATATCAACAGTTTCTGATGTCAAACTTTTGATTATTTTTTTCCCCTCTTTCTGCTGCTCCTAGGTTAGGTTGGCTTGGTCAAGAGGCCGTTCAAAGTAAATCTTCTTATAAGACAGAAAGTACAACTGTATGTCAAATGGGAGGGGTAAATCAAACTTCCTTTTGAAAACTGTAAAAGAAAGTAGAGTTAGTTCTGTAGGTCTTTAAAGAGTATGGCTGAATAGCTGTAGACCACAGATTAATGATGATGTTCAGTAGTTCATGTTCAGTGTCTTAATACAGTATGTATTTTCTCAATGGTCTAATTGGCTAAGCAAAGTATCTTTACAGTCAGTGTGATACAGTTGTTCTTTTTATCACCCTGTTCCTTCCCCCTAGTGGAGCACTTTCCTTGTGCTCCTGGAGCAGGCCCTGGGTCCTGGTATCATTAGTCATTACTGTGCTCTTCAGCCTTTCTGCCCCCAAAATCTATGAAAAGCTTAAAGGTGCAAAATCAGTTTGAGTGGTTCCATTTAAAAATCTTTGTTTGCCTTTTGGGGGAGGGAGGAATGAGAGTAATTATTGATTTATAAATTTGTGTCCTTGCCAATGTAGCTTGCTGCAACTTGGAGAAAGTTTATCGGTGTTGGCATTGCATCATGCCTTACTTAGTAATTGTCACATTAAAGATTAAGCTTAAGCACTTGGATATTTTACATTAAGATTAAATATTAGGATATTTTATCGGATACATTTTTCTCAGACCAGAAAGAAAACACTGAAGATAAAATCTTTGATTCTATAAATACTTTTAAATAGATAGCTTTTTTTTTTTTTAACGTTAGGCTCTCTTGCTTTGGCTGAGACTGTTTCTCTTTAAAGATATGTCTTGTATGGTTCTATCACGTCTTTTTGTCATCAGTCTTTAAAGCAAAATACAAGGAAAAACTATTTATAATTTGCATTATTGTTTTCCTTAATGTGTAATTAAAAATAGGCACCTGAAGTTCCTGTGCAAATAATTAATAGTTTTCAAATGCAAACCAGAAAACAATCTCATCTTCTCCTGCTTCTCAAAAAAAACCAAGTTTCAGTGATGTGAAGATGCAGACCCTGACTAATGAACATACAGCTGAAGGACTCCTTTTGCTTATTTTGTGGAAGTTCAGCAGATCTGAGAAGACCATTTATTACAAGTTTATGTATGTTGCAGTAATTGCATTTTGTTTATGTTTTTTTTAAAAAAAACAATACTTTCATTTCTACTTAAGTACTGGATGGAAAATTTTTAGAATATTCCTTATGTGAAGGTAAATGAGTCAGCAGTGAAAGCAAGGAAAAACTGGATGTCTTCAGTAATTCTTTGCCTTTGGAAGATTTAAAGCTATATTCTGTTTTACTTTAGTTCCAGCAAAACTGGTCTGGCAAATCTGTTGAGTGGTACTTTCCAACTAGGAGAGGAAATTCAGTTAAAATAACTCTTTATCAATCCTTAAATTTATCTTCAGGTATTTAGTCATTGCACTTTTGGTAGAGTATCTTAATGCCCTTTCGTCTAATTGTCAGGTGTTACAGTGGTGTTCTTCACAGTCTTCATCAGTACTATACTGACTGGTATGCTGTAGCATCGCAAGAGGTAAATACTTACAGTGTAAGGGAACTTGCTGTAGAGAGCCAAGAAATAATTCCTATTTGTAGAAATTAGAAACAGTCCCAGGAAATGTAAGCAGGAGAACTGGATTTTGAAGAGATTTTTTGGAAGTGGTGAACTTCCGGTTGGAAAGTTGAAGTCTTCATCAGGTGTCAGATACAATCTGAGAACAAAAATGTAAAATTAAGAGGGGTAGGATTTCAAAGAGAGCAAGATGGAAAAAAATAAAGTGGAATTTATCTTGGAGTACTAGTGTAGGACTTGAAGGATTAGGCTGAAAAGTGAAATTGGTAGGGGCATGTAGATGACATTTTAGTGCTTTCACTGTTTATTATTAGCCTTCTGTGGGGTCTTCTTTCTTCTCTTGCAAATTAGTGAATGGGAACTTCAGTTTGCAAAGCAGTCATCTTAGGTTCATTACTGACATGTTTTTTGGTTTTAAGTGATTAACAGCCCTTAAGCTAACTGTCTCTTGGCCTATAGTCAGTGCAGTGCCCAGGTAAGTTATTCATTGCTCCCGGAAAGGTCATTCTTTTTGAAACTTTGTGTGATGGGGTTAATACTTATGTTCAGGGAGTTGGGAAGCTGGCTTTTTTTTGTCTCTCTTCACCTGTATTTTATATGCTTTCTATGGAAACATGGAATTTAGTTGGCTGGCAAATCTGTTCACGTGGGAATGTAAGTCACAAGAGCTCTCTTCTAACTTTGGAGGTTGGAGAGACATGGGGAGTTAATGTCTGAAGGGAAAGGGGCAAGCTATTTTAAATATTCTTTTCATTAAGATAAAATCAGAGAGGGACGCAGGAACAGATCGCGTATTCTGGGCCCATTTCCCATTTAATCTGAATGTTATTTTCAGCATTATCAAATAGATCTGTTATATGGCTCCGTACCACTTTTGTTTAGTGTGTACAGTTTCTTTGGCTGTAGATAGTAGCAATAGCTTTCAGTACGCCGTAACTTTCTCACAATACTGTGGTTATCTCCAACTATGTCTTACAGTGTTGGGTCATCTAAATAATAGAGAGAGGCTGTCGACATTAAAACTAACTTTATCCTGAGCACCTCCATTGATTCACTGTGTGATGACACTCAAGTTATCCAATTCCTGTAAAATGAATTTTAAAACTAATGTAAGACTAACATAATTATTAACTTGCAGAAGGCAGTCATGAAACAAAATTCAGAGCTGTAGCTCTTAGTGCTCATTTGCAAATGTAATTCTCAACGGAAGGGGTGCTCAGTCATGGTGCTGTGTTATGTTCTCAACAAGTTAAGAACACTTCCATAATGTCCTGCTCTTCAATTAGAGAAACAAAATAGTTCCCATTTGATCTTTACTTTGTTTTTGTGGTGCTGGTGTAGCTGTATCCATGTTCACCAAGAATACTTCCACCTCAGCTACTTATCTTTATGAAGAGGAGAATGTAATTGCAAGTAGCAGTAGGTAAGCTAGCAGCCTCAGAAGTAACTTCTGATTGCCCTCTGAAAAATCCACTTCTGTTTTGTTAGGTTTTTTTTATTTCTCATTAAGGTTTCTTTTGGGAGCAAGCGGGCATTTCTTTTTGAAGGAAGGCTGTTTGGTTTCTTTAATCCATAGTCAGTATGCTCTTTCTTAAAATTCTGGTGCCCTGAGGAGCTTGCTTGCTTTTAGTTCTTTAGCAAGGAATCGTTTTGTGTACATGGAGCAGGGTACAGCAATAAGGTTCAGAAAAGCAGGAAGATCTTGTCAGTAATGGACTTTGCATTGGGTACTCACACTTCCACTGGCATTTCTTGCCCTTCATGAGGTGTCCAATCCTTTGCAAAATCTGACATTAAGTTTTCACAGTTTTCTTTCAAAAAAGTGAATTCTTCGAACTTTATTGTACTTTTTTATCCTTTTTCCTTAAGGAAAGGAAAGTGTTAATTTTTTGTGTACTATTTTCCTTGACTCCCTTGCTGTTCACCTCACTAATCCAGAGGCATTTGAGCATGAGAGATGTCTGTGGTATCTTGCATTCTCGCATAGCCCATCATCTGTCAGGAACTGGAGATTTGTGTCTGGGATTTGTATCATTATCGTACTGGTAAAGGTTTGGAAGGGTATTCTCTTTGGTGTGGCACTTCAGCCCTAGATTAGTAAGCTTTTCTAACAAAGAACTCAGTCATATGAGTTAGTTTAATAAATATTTTGTTGCTCATACACACATGCATGGATCATATGTGCGGACATATGCACAGAGCATGAATATCTCTGCTGATAATTGATTTATGTGATATAGTTTTAAGCCATCTTTTGAGGCAGGATAAGTCTTATAGGTTTAGTTTTAAATATTACTTTCATATGCAAAATATAAATTTGCCACTTGAGAACTAATGGTAGGAGTCACAATAACAACATTTTTGTACTGCTGGTATTGTCACACTGATTTTCAAGTGGTGTCACTAAAGTCTTAAACTAAGGAAAACTGTCCGAGTTTCCATTCATGCATGTTAATTTTGAAAACTGAGTATAGTAATCGATGACATATTACTAGCTAAGTAGACAGTTTAGTATTTGTTTCCAGATCTGTAATATGCTAAGAATTAATTTTCTATCTGCCAGTCACTAATTTTAAGAGTGGAAGAGTGTATGTTAGTTTACTTGGGCTTTATTTTTATTTTCTGTCTTTACAATATTTCTATGTGTAATATTAAAAAAATCTTTTTACTTTTATCTTATCTTTTTTCCTGATATTTTATTCCAAAATATTTCCTACTTTGAGCAAGAATTTTATGCAGAATTCTAAAATGAGATGTTAGTAAACTCGGTGATGACAGTACCATAACTCTGTGATGTTATTTGTTTGGTGGTAGAAAATTTGTCAAGCAATCAAAAATATAAATATGTTTTAGTTAAGTGAATGAAAGTTTTCTGAAGGACATAAAAATGTTACCAAAGTTAACAAAATGATAACTTGGTTTGTTTTGGTTTCTTAATTTCTTGTAAATTAGAATAGATTTCTTTTTGTCAGTTTCAGTAACCAAAATCTGATCTGTTCACTGCAGAGCAATAGGAATACATTTTCTGTAACAAATGCGTCTTTAAATGCATGCAACCTATTTTATTTTTAAAGTCATACATGAAATTGTCTATTAGTGCTATTATAATTAAAATGCTAACAAGAATCAGTAACTGCCCAGCGAAAAATCTAATTTGGATGCCTAGAATAATAAGGGGAGAAATATGATAAGTAGTTGTCAATATTAAAGCAGGCTGAAGGAGGAAGGCTTCGGGCCTTGTAGTAGGTAGAATGAAACAGCAGATTTGAGTATCCACAATCCTTTCAGTATTAAATTTTCAGTAAAATAAAATTACTTGTATATGAAAACATAGCCTTTCCCCAGCTCTCTTTTTTTTCCTGATCAGCTGATGAAGAGACTAGCAGCTCGCTGCTTTGCTGGCTTGTTAATTTTATCCCCACTAACTGTGATTTCCGATAGCCGGCCTGCTGATAGTGGTAAGGTAAATATCCTTTTTCATTGCCGTCTTGAAGATTCAGTAGAACTACATCACAGGCATGTGTAGGTGTGTAACACATGAAAAGTCAGTGTTCTCCGTATTTCGATATACAACTGAGTGCTTAAGGAGAGCAATGACATTAACTGTTGACAGCCTTGCATGCTGTATTTATTATTAGCTTTTCTAGCTTCCAAGATATGCAGAGAAATTTCCTTTTCTTAATCTTCATTAGCTGCAGTGGTTTATAGTGGGTGTCCTGCTTTAGCCAAATGAATATTAATGAATTTATGTGCAGATTTTTTTTTTTTCCTTTTTTTTTCTTCCTAACTCATCAGATCTCAAGCCTCCTTCATAGTGGTTATCTGAACGCTGTGGAAGCATGATGTAAATTGTCTTTTGATTATTAAGGCCTAGATTCAGGCTGTCCCTCAGGATTCTGCATTCGTGTTTGTTCTGTGGATTTGCACATCGGAGGATGCATAGGAAACAGATTTCGAAATCCCAATAGTGTTTTTAACATGCCAGGTTGTTTTGTGTTGTGCATCAGGTTTTGTTCACAAAACGTTTTTCAAGAGACATTGTACACAATTGAGAAAAATTACGTCTGGGCTGTAATCACTCTTTTTATATTGATTGTTATGCTCACATGATCATAAATATTAGCCATGTTTTTTGCTATGGAGAAATGAAGATAATTACCTTATGATTAGAGCTCTTTCAGCTACGAGAAAGGATTGATTAGCATTTGCATGTACTCAAGGCAATATTGAGAGGCAAAAGGGACAAATATCAACATCAGTTATGTTCTGAGAAAGCTAAATTAATCAGAAAGCCTAGTTTTAAGTTTTTTTTCTTTTTTTTTTTCTTTTTAATTTTACTTCTCTTATGACCCAGTATTTTTATTTCTTTTCTTTTGTTGGCATTCCCAAATAAAGAAAAGTTCAGCTTCTTGCTTTTTCACATGGATCTGATAGTCATTGTGTGAACAGGTTCCCTTTATTCCTAGTTTGGTTTTCTGTAGCGATTTTTTTATCCCTCTGCATAGTGCTGCTGGGTCTGGTTAAAAGCGTACATCCAGGTAATTGAAACTAGTGTTCATTGTTTGTGATATTGTGTGTGGGGTTCGGGGTTTGATGGGGTTTTTTTTGCATCCCACGTTACGAGTGCTTTTCACAGTAAAACACTGTACTGACAGTGCTTCTGCCTGTCTGTTGGTTACTATTCGAGAAAAAAAGGATGCATTTTAGAGATGGCTTTAATGCTTAGGCAGTTTGGAAGTTGCTTAAACTATTTGGAAGTGAAGTTGAGTCGTTTTGCGTGAAGTACCTGTGTGTTGTTTGTGTGCAGAAAGAACTGTGTGTGATCTGGCTTTAGGAGCGAGCACGGTTTAGACTGTCCTGTTTGAAAACATGCGATATCAAAGTCTGTTGTGCATGGAACTACATAAGCCAGAACCGCCGTTGACATGAACAGATGAACATCTGTTGTACACTTATTGACGCAATACCACGGGCCAGTACTGTCTGCGAAACTGTGGAATTCAAGGTTCAGATAAACATGCATCTGTTTAGATGATAGTGGGATTCTTAGAACAAATTAATGTTTAGTATGTCTTTGATTGCCAGTGAGTCAATTTCTTGTTGTCCTCTTGTTTATAAATAAGCTGAACATTTTGAGTTGAATTGTCTACATCCTGTGGGGCTGCATTTTTGTTTTAAAATACAGTTTGTTATTTCCCTTTGTAATATCTCTTTGTTTAAAAATCATTCTTTTTGAATCCCTGGTTGTCAGGCAATTGAAGACGGCAATTTGGAAGAAATGGAAGAGGAAGTCCGGCTTAAAAAACGGAAGAGACGAAGAAATGTGGATAAAGATTCTGGGAAGGAGGATGGAGAGAAAGCAAAGAAAAGAAGAGGCAGACCTCCTGCAGAGAAGTTGTCACCCAACCCACCCAAGCTGACAAAACAAATGAATGCTATCATTGATACTGTGATAAACTACAAAGATAGGTGAGCTTGGAGGCCAAGTCTCTCTTTTTCACGTCCTCTCTCCCTCTCTGTTGATATGTCTCTGTGCTTTTTTTAATGGCTTCGTTTTTGGTTTGAGTCTTTAGAAGGATTTGCTGACACAACATTTCTGAAAAGTAATTCACTTAGGGCCTGATCCTGTAAGTCTCACTCTTTCTAGTGGGTTTTTTAAAGGTCCATCTTATAGGAAGTTGTTGAAACAGAAATTGAAAAAGTAGGCGTGGAGCTTCTGCTTAGAAATTAAGTCCTTCTGCTCAGGAGCTGTACTTGAGAACATTTAACTTGAGATGGATTTTCCTTTAGTTTCCTGCAGTTTCCTGAAGTTTAGTGATGCAGCATGTGTTAAGATCAATCTTTTCAAGTACATGGCTACATGTTTATTAAGGCAGGTTAACATGGGTCTCACCATAACCTGAAACACTGCCCCAAAATTATAGGCCTCGAGTCATGAGCATCGGAGCTGCTAAAAGGAAAACTGTAGAAATACTGAGCACAATGTATTGTCCGCAGGTGAGTTGGAGGCTTATTTGTCAAGAAATCCCAATTTTCACTATAACAAAATACCAAATAGATGGACCTTAGGAAAAGATACTGCTTCTAATCTGAGATGTCATTTGAAGACTTCTGTTTTGCATGCTTTCAAACCGAAAATCATGTGTGCTTCATGAAGAAGAAATTGAGAATTAGTTAATAGCATCTTTGAATCAGACTTGTTTGAGAACATTGTATTTTTTAACTCTATTTGCCAAATATCAGGAAAGCTTCCTTGTTTACTTGTCCCTTCTTTGATGTACACTGAATTACATAAATCATATAAGGAGCAATTACAAGCTCAATGAATATTAAATGCATGCAGAGAAAATCAAGAAGTATTTGTATTAGATGACTTGCACAAACATAACAATATAATTTTCGCATGTAAACGACTTTTGATCTGTGACTTCAAACGGGAAGTTGCACTAGTTCCTTTTTTGTGACTACTGTTCTGGGTCTGCCTGCAGAAGGTTGACTTGGGCGATATCTGGTGAAGCCCACAAAACCGGGATGCCTGACTTCTCTGGTACATAACTGTTGAAATGTAGCATTCTGTGATTTGTGAGCTCTCTCTAGCGTAAATTGAAAAGTTTGTTACATCAGAACAGGATTCACAGCAATGATCATGATGAGCAGGAAGCTGATTACAGGGTATTAAGGCTGTTGTGACTCTTAACTAACAGAATAGCTGAGAAGGGAGAAGTGTTTAAGGTTCGGGTATTTCAGTCAGGGCTGCAAGGAAGCATCCCTTCATTTTGGATCCCTGGCCTTGAGCCTTCTCCTGAAGCCAAGCACTTCTGTTCAGGGCACCTATTTCTCATTTTTAAATAGCAAATGAGGTTACTTCCGCTGGCCTCCAGTAGGGTAGAGCTACTGATAGTTACTGGGGAAGTAGAAGATTTTTCCCTATTGGTTGTGCCCCAGGAAGTTCGTATCTGATCTCTGTCAAACAAGTTAACCACTATGCTATAATGTCGTGATAAGGCATACTGTTTCTCTCCCAGGAACCCACATTTATGCAAGACAGAATTGGTTCCCGCTTTAAAAAGTGTACAGAACTCTATTCTGTTAGGCATTAAAAATGCCTGTTAAACTGAGCTCTTCAGTGTGATGAACTATGCAAAAGAGTTCCAAGTTCCTGTATTGAATTTTTGGTGAGCTAGCATCAAACCACCCAATCTTATGAAAGATGGGACAGAACAGAATTCTAAATTTAGGTATCAAGAAACCTTAATATCATAAAATGTGGAGGGGGTTAAGGTTGAACATTTTCAGGATCTGCAGCTTTAGAATTAAGTGGGTTTTAGGCATTGGAACCCTTCATCTTTGTTGGGGGTTCATGTTTGTTCAGCTCTGGGCTTTTGTGTGTGTGAAGGCAATTGGGACAAGTATAGAGAGGCAGGTTAATTGGAAGAAAAGTAGGCCATGAGCTTCATCTGGGGAAAAAAAAAAGGGGTTTATGTATTTAGTATTTGAATGCTTGAAATTATCTTTGTCTTTAGCTTAAATTTTCAGTGATAATAGAGGTTTCGTCTCTAATTTTCGTCTCAGTCCAGAAGGCTGATCCGGACCATGGAGAGCTGATTGTGTCCCAAAAGGTGGTCAGGTGACACCCATTCAAAATTTCACTGACTTTGGCCTAAGTTACTTTGTCAAAACCAATTCTACAGTCTTAAGTAAGTTTTGTTGCAGGTAACAAGCCAGCAGGCAAAAAACAGAAGGTATCTTGTTGTTAAACCAATAAATCTCTGTGCTTTTTCTCATGTTTCTCCTTGCTTTTGAGAAGAGCTCCTTGTTAAATACAGAACCACTTCTCTGTTCTTGTTAAAATCTTTCTTTTTAAAAACAAATTTTTCTGTCGTGCTCTCAAAAATCTGGAGGACCAGTTGGCTGCTTTGTGTGATGATTCTGTATAACGTTGATGCAGGGAAAGAGTCTCCAAATACTTTCCTAACTCTTCTATTTGACTTCTGCTGTAGACAACTGGGGACGAATACAGTGCTTGCCTCCCTTATTTAAAAACATCCAACAAAACAGGCTGGGTTGGCTATCTCTAGGAATGCTAGAGGCTACAATAAAAGAAGCCATAAGCTCTAGTAAACTGAAGTTTAATCTACACAATTATTATAAAAGGTCAAAATAAGATTAAAGAGACACATTAACAACATTTGAAGTGAACATTGAGTGTAGAGAAATGCAGCATATGATTCTCTGAAGAGGAAATTCAAAGGTAGATATCCAGCTACTTGCAAACCTCAGTTGATGAACTCCATGCAAGACAGTGGAAGTTAGTATTGAGGTCAAGTTACTGTTTATCTCTGTCGTGTCCTCAGTGCAAATTCAAGCTTTTTTGTTAGGTTTTCCTGTTTTATGCAGTACTGTATAGCAACTTTCATATTTCCTTTTATTCCCATCCCACATCCCAACATGATACTGATTTTAATTAAATATTCCAAAAATTATAAGCTTAGTAGTTCTTACAGAGCAATTTATAGCTACAAGCTGAGTTTCTTTGGATCTTTCTAGAGAACTAGGAACACACTGAACGAGAGAAAACTTCAGTGTGTTTGCAGAGATGTGACTTGACTGGCAGCCTAACTGCGTTATTTTCCTGGAATTCTGGTACCTGGGATGACTCCCATGTCATAAATGAAATAGTAAAAAAGGAGAAGAAGGGCAGTGATATGAGGCACAGTGAAAATGTTCAACTCAGACTGTTTGGACTCTCTAAACTGAGTGAAAACGAGGAAAAAGATGTAACTGAAGGCACTATTAAAAAAGGAACTATCAAACTGGAAAGAAGAGACCATGAAAGTTCTTGAAGATTTATTTAAAAAGATGAGGAGTGTCCTAGCCAAAATACAAAGCTGTAAAATAACAATATTGGGATGGTATTAATGGAGGACTGAACACAGTTAAATCTGGAGTAAAAGAACAGGCATGACATAAAGTACCTCAGAGTGCATTATGCATTATAAGGTGCTGACAGACTGAAAATAGGAGACTTTTCTTTTAAGTTGGCAGCTCATCATGTGGAACGGACAGAAGAAGGATGAACTGGGCAAAGAAATTATTGATCAAAGCTATCTATGAGCCATCAGTATTGTCCAGCTGTAAGAAAATAGGCCCTGAACTATTACCTGTGTGGATGAGGAAATTACTCATTATATGTGTATGCCATTGTATGTGACACCACTAATGCTTCTGAGTTGCTGTGTGTACTACTAGAATACTTTTCCATTCAAGAAAGATTGGTTTACACTGAGACAAGTGTAAATAATTATTTCAATGATAAGTAGCATGTGAGAGTCTTGCAAGAGGAAACAGGTTGGTTTATTTATCTAAACACAGCACAATCTGAGAGGGGAAGATGATTGCTCTCAGTAAATTCACCTGGGAAAGAAGGGAAGCATAAACACAGGGCAAGTGTGGAAATATGTAAAATACAGGATGGTGATCAGAAGGTTATATGAAGGTAACAATCATGAATACATTCAAGTCATTAATATTAACATGTTCTGGAAACTTTCCATATGGAATCATGGTGCAGAAGTATCTACATAGATTTGGGCTTTGTTCCGTGATTAAAAAACTGTATGATTATTCACAAAACCAAGACCTCAGATTCAAGGACCTAGAAACACTTTTCCAGTTAAACAGCTGATCCCGATTCTCCAGTGGAAAGTGTATGCATCATCTTTGCAGACTGCATTTACAATAATACACCTTAATATGGGATTTTGTGGAAATTATTTCTTAAACTAAGATTTAGGTACCTTTGTAGCCTTGTACCTTGTTCTAATCCTGCAGCATAAAACACCTGTTTAGAAGAGAGCAAGTTGAAATGCATCAGTCCAACGTTATTGTCATACTTTTTTCCAATTCTGATGCTTTTAACCTGTCTTTACTTCCCTCTAAAGTTAAGAATGCCCATAGAAATGGATAACCACAGAATCGGATGTGTAATACATATTTTATGTTCTCAGAAAGCAAAATTAGTTCATATGTCCAGTTTAAATGCTGTAGCCTTTTGAAAGCAGAAAAAAATTTACTGGAGATAAATTTTCTTTTCAGAATAAGGAATATTTATCCCAAATTTGAGCCTCAACTGCTGATTCTGCATCATGCACATGCAGTCTTAGTCCCCCAAACTATCCTTTTCCTCTTTTGAAGGCTTTCCTTTATTTTTTATTTTAGAGGAAGACAAGTGTAACTTCCCTTTCCTGATTGTTAAAATTAAGTAGACAAAAAGAATGATACTTCATTCCTTGTAATCCTTCAGCTTCCCTGCAAATCCACCGTCCTCCTGTGCCTTGCATCACAGTTTGATGTTTTGTGTCTAGGTGCCAGCTTGATGCTACGGGTAGTTTGCATTAGCTTTGTTTAGATAGCAACAGCTGACTTCAAGAGTCCCAGGACACTGATAGCTCTATTACATACAGTGATTTTCATTTGTGAGCTACCTGCTCGTAAGGACTTGCGTGGTGTACCAGTTAACTTCACAAAGGCTCCTTGCCATAGTGGGTGCCCATTGACCACATTTTAATAAAGCTGATCAGAAAATTGGATTGGGTTTGTTGTACCCTGTCCATACTTCCTGCTTGGTAAGAGACTCCCCCTGTCTGTGGTGCTTAGCATTTTGATCACTGCATCATTAAAGCCAGAATGTTTAAATTCGTGCCTGTAGTAGTCTACTTTTGACAGGACATAGCTCAGGGGAGAGAATATTTTTCTTTGGGTGGAATGGATTTTATTCAGACTGTTACCAGCTGTTTTCTCGAGTTGCCAGTTTTTAACTGTTGTAAAATGATTATTAATCTAACTAGTAATTAATAATGCCAACTGGTACTCTTGAGTATTCAAACACGCAAAGCAAATAATTCTTATTTATAGCCAAGCCAAAGTTATGAAGCATGTAGCCATGTTTCAAAACCAGGAATTACATTTTAAAGTGTTTTTATCCACTTCCATTTCAATGATGGGGACAGGTCTACCATGTGTTACTGAAGGTTGTTCTAAAAAGGAATAACCATTAAATACATTTAATGAAAATGAATCGTCTCCCTATATAGCTCAGTTACCGTTGGAAGTTGTTAAATGCAGAGTAACCACCGTACTGTATAAGCTTTTTTAGTTCTCCTCCCCCCACACAATCTTTTTTTAAGGACCATCCTTGCGAGTTGAATTTGAATAGAAATTGTAACTTGCATGCCATGGTTCTGGTTGTGAGTGCTCTGACTAAGGCAAGCATGCAGGACCCTTCATTCTACCCACTCTGAATCGAATTGCAGTATTTGTTAAAGTCTGAAATTTGCTAGAAATACGAGAACATCTTGTAGTTTCAGTTTCATAGTTGTCTCTGCTTTTGATTCCAAAGGAGAAAGGGTGTTGATAATACATTTGACAGGTCAGTTGGTGGCTTGCTTCTGGCCACATACTGCCAGGGAAAAGAAATGCAAAAGGAGCCTCATACAAGTGAGGCCTAATTGTTCCTGCATTTAATTCCACTGAAGATAATGCTGACTAAGTGGATGGAAATATATGCTTCTATGCACCTTGTAAGCAGTTTGACAAAAATGAGAGAGAACCAGAATTATTGAGGATAAATATTTTTCTAAGCACAAATATTTTTTAAACGAGCAGTTTTTCTTAATGATGTCTAACTCGAACAGCATGTGAGTATTTGTTATGTGAGCGTGCACAGGACTAGCATGTTGAGCTGATGCAGTAGCAGTGAACTGTCACTCACAGTTCTTTTGCAGTCAGGTCTTTTAATTTATTCTGGTCTTTCTTCCCTTCAGCATGTATCCTGGTAGTTGCTAGGCAACCATAAGTGATTTTTACTGCGCATGATTTTTTATGTGGTAGTTGTTGTGGTTATTATTTTCTAATTGCAAAACTGGGGACAGGGATTAAAATCACAGTTGCATTACTAATTACTAATTTTCTCCTGTTGTATCCACAACACAACCGTTTGAGATTATGTAAGAAAAGATCACATTAATTTACAGTATAGATGCACATATACAAAGGGAGCAGAAGATAATATTTCTTTGTGAGAGGAGGTTCTATGAAAATGATAGAACAGAATAAGCTGTTATTGATCTGAGGAGACAAAATCAGGCACTAGTCTTCTGTCTGTTGCATATTTCATGCCCTTAATGCTTTTTCTTTCATGGCCTTAAATGATTCTCGGTGGTTAATTATATCAAGCAAAAGCTTGAAGGTTTTCTCTGGCATTCTTAGTTCAATAGAATGTGTGAACAAATAACAGTTGGCTAGACGTATATCTTGAAAATAGGATATTGCTGTTTAATAATTTACTACCATTATATTTTAAACATAAAATACAATATAAGGGGGATATATGTTAAAAGGGAAAAAAATTATATAGCCATCAGATAAAAAGCTCTATAATCGTCAGGAGCTCTTTTAGGAGGACAAATATACTAAACATGTTTTAAAATTTGATCAAAATTAGATTATTAGTAGCTGTTTCCTTTATACATAAATCATTCTATTTGTTGTTAGACGCTGAAGCAATACCAGCACCGGTGGTTTAGTAACTTTTCTCAAATAGATATTTCTGTTTTAAAAAAAAGCTGCTGAAGTTTAATATACAGCAATGATAACTCAGTCCTTCTGCATAGCAAATCCACATTCATAGTGCACGAAGTTTTGAAAGCAGCTTTCCACAATTTTTAAAGTATTAGCTTACATCTATATCATATGTCAGTATATTGCACAGATTTATTAAAATAACTATTGTTTGTAAGTCAAGCACATAGAAGAATAGGATGCAACAGAAAAAAAGGTGGAAACCTAATGTGATTCCTTCAGAAAGGTACATTATAATATGCTGTGTAATGCTTTGCTTTGCTTTGCTTTTCCATAGGACCAGTGCATTGCATATACAAAGTGGGCACCGATCACTTAATGAATGGTTGACTTCCCCCAAGCTTCTTTAAAATGCTCATAAGGAGTCTGAACATTTTGCAGATACAGAACTTTTTTCACAACATTTTATTCTTTTTTTACAAATGAGGAATAGAAACTTAAATTTTAAGACACCATTTGGGCACCAGAGATCTCTAAGTACTTGGATTTCTTAGGATACTTAGTGTTCTGTAGGTTCAGAACAAATTTCATTGATCTCAGTTGTAGCTGTGAGTGCTCAGTACTTCTCTTCGTTAACAACAACAAAAATACAGTCCGCAATTTGCAAAGAAGTAGAACATGTTTTAATTTAGTCAGTTGTGTAGTGCGTAGTTAATGCATTGTTTTTCCTTGTATAGCTTCCAGTTTCTCTTTGAGAGGGTAGTCTGAGATGAAGACAAGTTCTGTCATGTGGCATGACATAGTCACTCGCATAGATCATTAACAAGACTGGTGCATTTAAATCCATAGCATAAACACCTCCCATTTTGACAGGGGAGGTATGAAAGCAGTGAATTTGTCTCTGGCATGAATTAGTACCAAAGGAGATGGGAGGTGCAGCGGCCTGAGTCTCACAATTATTTGCTGGCAGGAGAGCAATAGTAAGACTTGGGATAACAATTACCTGGTCGTTTTATTATTTCCTCTATTTCAGTAACAGGGTGCTTCCCAAATAAATTAGATCCGTTGTTGGTTGAAATTGGTAGTAAATGCCTGGAGTGTGAGGTGCGGGTGGTCTGTGGGGCCGTCTATCCCGACAGGGGTGAGGGGTAGGTAGAGTTCACTCTCACCTTCTCTGACACAGGTGCATGGTTTGCCACCCTGTCTCACCGTGCGGTGCCCAGAAGCACCTTCCCACACGTGCCATGGTCCTGCTGTAACCCAGGGGGCAGCCCGGCAGGTACTGCTAAGCAGGCAAGGGGGGCGGCTTCTGCTGCTGCAAGTCAGACAAAAGCTGTCGGGACAAGACAGAGGCTTTTGGTTTCTAGGTTTGAATTGGATGGAAAAATACTCTAGCTGCCCGCTGGCGCCCCAGGTATTGGTTGAACGACACTGATGAGCAAGCTGCGATTAGAACATGTATGTTGTTTTCTACTCTGATGCAGGGTGTGCAAGGAGCAGCAGTGTCCCAGGACTAAACAGAGGACAGTAACAAATCTTGGGATAGGTGAACAACTACTCAGGAAGTGAGGAAGTCCTACTTGCTCATTGGCCTATCAGGTCTATAAGAAAAATAGTGTCTCCTTAAATTCTGGTGCTATTTCCGGCATTTAAGAATGCCTAAGGTATAGTAGGTATCCATGACTTTCATAAAGGGCAGAGCTGGTTTGTGCTTTTTGTCATCCTTATCCTCCATGGCAAAATTGCCTCATTTAACCTTGGATCCAGTAATAGTTTAATGTGTCTGATAAGATCCTATAGGGTGACTGCAAGAGAGAAGCTCAGGTGGGGACCAGGATTTGGCAGTCTTCTTGCCCGACTCCTGTGAAGTTTTGGTACCCCTGGGTTACCATCCAAAGATGCAAATGAGGGTCTTTTTGGAGTAGCTGGGAGAAAAGGAGGCATGTGCAAGTGGGCTGGGAAATGCTTTGTGAGTGCTATGTGCAGTGAATGACAGTTCCTGTCAGCAGAGGTTTTTTCTGCTACTTTATCTGTGAGAAAAATTACATACACAGGCGGGGGGGGGAAGACTATCCCCTAAGTGCCATCAGCAGATTTCCTCTCCAGGTGACTTACAGCCATGTATTACTTGGGAAGCCACTAATAAGAAGATTAAAAAACCCCTCTATTTGGAAGTGTTAAAACAACTATTAAAAAGGGATGAACAATGGGAAATCGGGAAATCTTAGAAATCATGAACACCTGTAATGATAGGCAATGTTCACAGAGTCTGAAAGGTTTTTAGATAACCCGTCATGTTATTTTAGATGACTAAAGATGTACAAATGGCAGTAGTGACTTTCAATACAGTTACAGTGATCTTCCCAGAAACCTAACAGTCATTAATGGAAGTTAATAATTTTTTTTTGTTGTAATATCTGCTAGTACGATTGGAATTAGCGTCTAGTATAATGGAAATCAGTATGAAGAAATAGTTTGCTATGATGAGGAGGTACAAAACAACTATAAAATGATGAAGACGAAGATAAACTTGTAGTGACAGGAGGGACACTTGCTAAAAATTATGAAACAAAACTGAGAAAATGAGACTGTACTTGACAAACCGCTGTTGAATTCAGATTCAAATCCTCATCCTGCTTCCAAATAGCCTTCAAAACAAATGATCTTGTAACAGTGGTGATATGTTAGGACAACAGCACAAAGGATATGTTTTAAATTGTAAATTAATTATCTGTACCAAATTTAGAAATCAGAGCAGGATTCAATTTCTAATTCTTTGAAAGAAAAAAATGTGATTTTTTTTTCTTTATTTTTTTTTTCCTTATGATTAGATCGTATATGTGTGTGTGTTTTTTTTCTGAGAAAGTTGTATTAATTCTTTGCATTATGGGTTTGTTTTTCTCAACAGTTCAGGGCGGCAGCTAAGTGAAGTCTTCATTCAGCTTCCATCTAGGAAAGAATTACCAGAGTATTATGAATTGATTAGAAAACCAGTGGACTTCAAAAAGATAAAGGTAAGAACATTTTTGGAAGTGGAGATTCCTCCGTTTCTTTTTGTTATACAGAAAACAAGCATGAAGTTGTCTTTCAAATGACAACAGCATGAATATTGCGTGTACCTGTATTTACAGCTTAGACATTAAACATTGTTACACACCTTGTTAGGAATTTCATTTAGTGTGTATTACAGTATAACACTATAATTGCGACATCAAATCAAAATGTGGCAGTGTAATGTGAATGACACTTTCAGAGATGACGTCTCAGTGTCTTTTTTGCAAAAACCTCATTGTGAATCTGCAAGCACATCTTCAATAAAAATACAGTGTTTGCAAGGGTTTAATAGTTCTAGGGGAGTGTAGTCCTCCCTAAACTAACATCCCATCTTGGAGCAACCAGGTCAGATCCAAACGTGGTTTGGCAAATGGGGTTTAGCCTGTTTGTTGCACATGGTGCAACGTTACGTGATGTCATAACTATGACTTTAATTCATGTCATAGCTTATTTGGTTTCTGTGCTAGAAAGAAGAAACTGGAACTCCTTTACCAAAGGAGCTCAATTTCTATTGCTTTTGTCCCTCCCAGTTCACACACCAATTGCTTATTTTTTTCTCTATTACCCTGGTCTATTTTTTTGAGTATTATGTTAACAATATGTTTTAAGACTGTTTTAAACAGATACTTGTCTTGATGCTTACGTACAATTTTTAAAAAAGAAAGCTTTTAATGCATTGAAATCAAATATTAATTCAGTGTTCTGTGTGCTGTTTTTCCTTCTGCTCCACCACCCATCCACACGTCTCTTCATTTCCTCAACAAATGCAACAGGAAAGAATTCGCAACCATAAGTATCGGAGCCTTGGGGATTTGGAGAAAGATGTCATGTTACTGTGTCACAATGCTCAGACATTCAATCTGGAGGGATCACAGGTCAGAATGAAGCACTTTGTGTTAAGCGTATTTCCTCTACCTAATGCTGTCAGTGCTTGTGGGTTGATATGTATATAAACCCTGTGTTTTAATTCTTATTCTGAATAGAGAAAAATGCCCACATTCTTAGAGTCGTCCAGAACTCACTGGACACAGCTGCAGAGAGTACATGCAGAGAAATTGATTTTGACTCTAATTCTGAGATCAGTTTTTTCTGATCTGTGAGTTTAGTTTAAAGCTGCTGTAAGACTATTTGAATCTATGGTAAAAGGCAGTGCGTGTAGAGTGATACATAAGCTTGGGTTTACTGCAGCGGATAACAGAAGGAACAGATGTAACAGTACAATTTAGGATGGGATGATGAGGAAATACCTTGTGGTGAACTCTGCAGTTCTGCTAATGGAAGATATAAGTTCAAGGTTTGTCCAGCAGTAAAGCTTTGTGTATGAAGCTTTATACTCTCTGAACCCTCTGTGGTTTTTTGGTTCATTTTTTTTTAGTGTTTAAAGATCAGTATCTGTTTTAAGAGACAGTAATAATAAATCCCAGATGAGTCTCAGAGGGTTGGACGGCAAAAATCTTTCATCTCAAACAGATGTTTCGCACACACAAATGCGCTCAACACTGTGGATTCAGAACAGGACACTGACACAAAAGGAGACACTACAGAATATGGATGACAGATAAGAAATTTGTCTCACAATACAGTGAAATAACCACAATTGGGTGATTATTTTTATGTATGAGGTCCAAATAGAGTGATGCAAACACAATATTACATTGAAACAGAGAACATGAAGACAACTCCCATAATATGCAAGAGGAAAAAAATGATGTTAAAAGAAACCTAAGTAAGCTTGAAGGCTGATGCTGCTAATACTAATGCATCCTTCAAATTCCTGAACATTCCTGATGACCCTTAGCTAAACTGAGAAGTTTATATTAAAATTTGAGACCTAAAAATTAAAATAAACATGCATTTAATTATGAAGGATTGTTAAATACAGCTGATCATTGTGTGATTATTTTTGGTATCCAGAGACAGAAAATGTTTTCTGTAATATGTACGTGTGGTGTTTTTACTGTCTTCAGTTATATGGAAACAACCTATAAATAAATCAGCTAAAAAATATTTTAATGAGAAAATTAATGATTATAGGAAGCGTGGGACAAAATTTGGCTACATGTCCAAGTGTTAATTGCCAGCTTAACTGCTTAGTCACATAGTGGTAAAACAGCTATAAATATCTAATGATACCAAATGCAAAAAAAAAAAAAAGAAGGAAAGCTAATACCAAAAAGTATCGAGACTGCAGAAAATGGTAAAAGTTGGGAGAGGAAGTGAAAAGAGACAAAGAAAAATAACTAGCAAAATGGGAAAAATAATGAAATTATTCTCACCAGAATGACTAAAACTGCTAATGGGAAACTGGTCATTTGTTAGGCAGAGGTGGTCAAATTGACAGGAATTATCCTGAGTGCATAGAAATGTTCAGTAGATATTGCTGTTTGGAAATAACCTAACCTGTATCAGAGTGCTGCAGTATTTTCCAGTCCAACGTGCCAACATTAATTACCAGAGCTAGTAATACCTTTTGTAGCATGAAGCCCAAATAACTCGTATCTAAGATTTTTTTAGGTTTCTTTCAGGTATGTTCTCTTACCATTCATTTTGACTTCCAGTGAATTGCAGGACAGTTCACTGAATTTCACTGAATTTTTTGGAGTTGGAAGGGACCATAGATATCATCTAGTCCAACTCCCCTGCCGAAGCAGGATTGCGCAGAGCTAGAGCATGTTACTCAGGACAATAGCAGTCCTCCAGTTTTTAAGGCTACCTCATGTTCTTTGTAAGAGTTTGGGTCCACCTTTGTTTTGACATACCAGTTCACTTCAGTAAATTAGGTTATTTATGTGTGCATCTGACACCAAAAGACTAATTCAGGCAGTTACTTAAGTACACAGTGACTTCAAGTGAAATTCTACATGTTTGTTCTGTTTGTGTGATGTGTGCTGCTTTTCCTTGGAGCAAAGCAGTTCCATCTAAGCTGGAACCTTATGAGGGGTTTTCAGAGAGGGACAGACTTTGTGTTTTGAGGCTTTTGTCCTCAGTGTCACCTCAGCAATTTGAAAAGTTTTTCATGTTGTAATGGTCAAATGAAACACAGACATGTAAGGGGTTAAAAATGGTATGTGTATATCAAGAACATTCACACAAATCTTGGTCGTGAAGTTCTGTTGTCATTGCTTTTCCCTTTTTGAAGGAAGTTCTATTGTCATTACTGCTTGGGTTTTTTTGAAACCTGTTGGAATTGGATTTTGGTCAAAAGAAGAAAACTTTTATTTGCACAGATTGTCCTGAAGCAGCCCCGTATTTTTTCTGGATCAAAATAGATACTGAATATTACAAAGAATTCCACATTAAGAAGGTTAAAATAGTTTTTAAAACCCCTTTATTTCCGTAAGAAATTCTGTTTAAAAGTTTGGGTTACAATGATACCTTAAATATCTAGTGATCATTAAAAAAATGTAAGGTTGTACATGTCCTTAATTCTTTTTGTCTTAGAGAAGTGTTTGGTCTGAGAAAGGACAAGGTTAGTTGAAAGAGCCATTCCTAAGAACAATGGAATATGCTAGGCCTATGCATAAGAAAAATGATTGTCCTTCAGGAGAAACTCAGGGGCTTCTATTGATAGCTGACTTGCAAAGAAGTAGGAATAAGAGAAAGTCAATAATCCTTTGACATTGAGGAAGGAAGCTGGGGGGTCACTCAGCCCACTAATGTCATCAGATAATAGGAGAAAAGCCTTTTCAAAACATTCAGGATCATTATATACATGTCAAGAAATTTTACCATGGTCAAGAGGAGTCAAACATCTCAAAACAAGAAGCACAGTGCTACTTACAGAATGAGGAACAATCTGCAGTGAGAGGCAGTTTTTCTGAAAAAGACTTGGTGGTCAAGTGAAAAACAAGAGATTATGTATTTCATGTAGAGTATTCAATTCATTTTGTTGAACCTGCAAAGTATTAGAGCAGTTTTATTGGTTTTGACATACAGATTGTATAATGGCAGCCAAAAGTCCTTCTGTAATCTTTCTCACAAATGCCCAGTGTATTTCTGTACAAGAAATATAATCTGTAATTTAGCCAAAGCAGTAGTATGACAGCCAAGGTAGTTAAAGTGATAATGACGATAAAACCAAATACAATCTATGACTCTGCACCCTTCTATTAACTGTTCTTAATTGTCTGGTGTTGAATTGTCCAGTTGTTGCCTTCTGATGTTTTACAGAACTAAATGTACAAGCTTATTTGTTAAGGTGATTATGAAGTCCCAGTCAGATACTCAGCAAGACAACACGATTTTTACTGTGTTAATCTGAGAAATGTGTTACAAGCCAAATGTAGTCCTCTCACTCTTGAGAGTCCCCTCATGATTAAGGTTAAAGACAAAATCTGAGGTACGCA
This sequence comes from Tringa tobata, assembly GCA_033628505.1. NCBI lineage: Eukaryota > Metazoa > Chordata > Aves > Charadriiformes > Scolopacidae > Tringa > Tringa tobata. The sequence goes on from JAHREE010000430.1 coordinate 769,007, forward strand.
AGATACTTGGCAAGCTACAGAATGTTTGAGGACAGGTGCTAAGTTTAGAACAAGACTGATTTTTTTTCTTTTTTTTTTTTTGTCATTTTAGATCAGATAGGAAGGAAGGAATGAGCTGCTTGGGAGAATTTATTTTATTTGTAGCAACTTTGGATTTTAGAAAAAAACTAAGGATAATTAACATGAGGGCTAGCCATTTGTCATTATCAACTGTATTGCTAACTATAACCTATTTTTTAATTAAGGTGCTTACTGCTGAAGTCTGTTGCCTTGGCAGTTTTTCAAGGCTGTTGCGATCTAATGAAGATGCATAATAGTTCCTGTGGTAATAACAATAATAAAGAAAACAGTCTAGCTGAACATTTTAGATATAATACATTTTGAGTTGTATTTTTGTGGCTCACTATTGACAAATTCCTTAATTTAGAGCATGAAAAATTAACAATGGCATTTCTTGTAAAATTCATGCAACAAGCGTTGTTATTCAGTATTTAAAAAGGCCATATACTCTGTGGGTTTGCACTGGAAATTTAGGTCTATGCTGTGAATTTTTTATACTACTTGACTTTACAGTTCTGATACAGGTTTGTATTCTTACTGTAGATCTATGAGGATTCCATTGTTCTTCAGTCTGTGTTCAAAAGTGCACGACAGAAGATTGCCAAAGAAGAAGAAAGTGAGGATGAAAGTAATGATGACGAAGAAGATGATGAAGAAGAAGAATCAGAGTCAGAATGTGAGTCCCCTGCTAAATACTGAGAAGAAAGTACATCTAGGGTTGGAAGGGGAGATTTTCTAATTTCTGCATGGAAACTGATTTTAAGGTTCTATTTTCCATAGGTGAAAGTAACTTCTTACTAAATTTGCTGCTCTGAGTGTTAACATTCAGCTTAAGTCTCTTGGCTGTGTGTTCTGGCTATACCTCTTGGAGTATACTAAACTATTTTTAAGCCAGAAGCAAATCACAAAGGTGCTTTGTGAAAGTAGATCTGAGCTACTCTTCCAAGTACGTCACATGGGTGTGCAAAGCACGCGACTTAGGCAGTGCATTTGGAAATGAGTGGATATTCTGGAATTGGGAATTTAAAATGTTCTTCAGAAAGGTATCAACTCAAAATTTGTCAGTCACCTTGACATAGCATTTCTGTAGTTCTAAAATAAAAAAAAAATGTCTGTTTGTGCAAGGGATAAGCATTTCTATGTGCAAGGAAGAAAATATTTTAGGATGTGTGTCTTCTCACAGGGCTATATACCACTACCTGTAGACACCATGCATTCTGCAAATGAAAAGATGCACATAACTTAAAGTTATTCTTTGTAGTGTAATACAAGTTACTGTTACAAAACTATCAAGAACTAGAGAAGTAAAAGCAAATACCTCTGCTTCATTGTCCCACGGTCCAGATAAAGAGCAGAGGGGAATATCTTTCCAGGCTGATAGCAGCCGTGAATTTCTGTGAACAGAGTTGATAAGTGAAAGTTACATTAATGTATGATGTTAAACTTTTTGCAGCAAAATCAGTGAAAGTCAAAATCAAGCTAAATAAGAAGGATGAAAAAACTCGGGAGAAAGGAAAAGGCAAGAAGAGGCAAAGCCGAGCAAAAGCCAAGCCTGTTGTGAGTGATGATGATAGTGATGAGGATCAAGATGAAAATGTAAGTTTTGTTGACTGAGACTGTGGAAGTGGTTGCAGTGATTGCGTCTCTACCCTGTCCTGCTTGCTGTCAGAATTCTCAACTATTTATGCTTAAGCACATTTTAATCTGTATTTATCATCTTGAGAAAGTTGGGTGGGGGTGTTAACTGTATCTGGGTGTGCTGATGAGATCCGGTCCCAGTGCTGAAAGACACAAAGTTTGGAGCTTATTTCTCGGAGCTGTTCCTACTTTCATTGAACCTTTAAACCTTGTGATCTGTTTGCTTTTGTCCACAGATGAAAAACTCTTAGCTTGATTTCATTCTTTCTTTCCTGGTGGGTTTTTGGTTTTGGTTTTTTTTTTGTGGGTGCTTCTACTATTGCAGCAAATGAAAACAGACCTCTTCCTGATTGTTTTTAAGTGTCTGTGGAGAAAGAAAGATCTGGTGTTTCCTGACTCTGTGTCTTTCCTTCTTTAAAGCAATCTACAGCAATTAAATGAAATGTCATGAAAGTGAAGTATTAGATAACATAGTACCTTTCTTAAGGCTATCTTGATTTGTCAAGTTTGTCATTGTTCTTCCTTTTTACTTTCTTTTATTTTTCCTTCTTTAACAAACTCCACAGAATAGCTGGCGAAGAATTTCTGACTTGTCTTGTGTCTCTTACCTCTAGGACCAGTCGGAAGCAAGCGGAAGTGATGATGAGTGATCCATAGGGTTTATTTTCTTGGCAGAACTGACCCCTTCCCCTTCTCTTCTCCCTTCTCCTATTTTACACCCAGTGAATTCATTTTGTCAAATAGACATTGGGTTGTTTCTGTATTCTCATTCTCTATAAATTAGCTTTAGGATAGTGCCAGACAAACATATGATATCATGGTGTAAAAAAGGAAAAAAAAATGTAAAATATTGTGACCAAATGGGCCTCAAAAGATTTAAAAACAAAACAACAAAAAAAAAGCTTTTGATGGAAAATGTGGGTTGATAGTATATTTCTATGGGCTGGTTTTCACTCGGTAATGGTTTGATTGTGCCTGGTTTTGTCATTTGATAGGATGTTTTTCAGTGGCATCAGAAAGACAAAAAAAAAATAAAATCTTTTGTAGCATTGATAACCAGGAGAAGCCATTAAAAGCCACTGGTTATTTTATTTTTCATCAGGCAGTTTTAAAAGTCTTTATTTGTTCTGTATTGTTTTTTTACACTGTGGTACATATATGCAACTTTGTTTAATAGCTTATAAATGTACAGTAGTTAGCCTTCATCCACCTTGTCCCATATACGTTTTTCCACTTTATGCTTGATGATCTTCAGAAAAATGCTTTTTGAATTGTATCAAATTTATGTCTACTGTAAACTTTGCTTAACTTTTTTTTCCTCAGTTAAAAAAGTTGGGTTAAAAAAATGCTATTGAATATTGCAATCTCTATAGTGTAATGGATGGCTTCTTTCATCAGACTGATCTTCTATGTTACCAATGTGGATTATCACCTTTTCCCTAAAGTGTACTTAATCTTTGCTTTCTTTGCACAATGTCTTTGGTTGCAAGTCATAAGCCTGAGGCAAATAAAATTCCAGTAATTTTGAAGAGTGTGGTGTTGGTGCTTTCCTAATAAAGAGATACTTTAGCTCAATAGATGCGGCCTTGTGTTATGCATTCCACAAAAATCTTCTATAGTAGGGATGAGAGGGCAGGAATATCTCCTGTAGAGAGGGCCACTGTGTTATGTCCGGTATGTAAAATAAGAACTCATTCAAATACCATAGAAGTCTCTTCAGAGACAGAGATAAGATATGCAATATATGATAAAATAACAAAAAAAATATTGAAGTAGTAAGATAATAGCTTGAAGTAATAGTGTAGTTCATGACCTAATTACAATTGAAGTGATTAAGAAATAAAATAAACATTTCTTTTTTCTTTCAAGAAATATATGTCCATAGGCTCCAGTGAGCAGGAATACAATTAGTGATTTAGGCAGTCAGCCCACCTATAAGTCAGTTTATTTTAAGTATTATCTTGAGGTATCAGAGTTGTGATGCATTAAGAAGGAGTAGTGTAAAGATTTGAACTATATATTGTAGCTAATGTTGCTACTCTGGAAAATCAAAACTGAGATTTGAACTTACATTGAGTAGAAGATGTGCAAGCCTAGGAGTTAATTTGTAAACAGCGTGTTTCTGTGTTGTCTGAACTGTGTGTTTCTCAGTGTACATCTACATCACCATCTCTTTTTATACTGTCTTGCGGTATGTTAACTGCTTCAGATTTGCCTAGCTCAGCTGAAACATAATTTATAAGTTTTTCTGGTGCCCATTTGTGTGTATTAGCCCCGTGCTGAGATAATTTAGCTTTGCTTAATTTTAGCAATTTCAAGCGTTTCATTCCTAATGTGTGCCCCATCTGAATGGAAGACACTTTATTTCACAGAGAGGTACCACTGATCTCAGAGGGCCACATTGATGAGACCAGTGTCTGAAGCAGCTTTGTGAAAGGTAGTCCTGGTGGACATTAGGTTCAACATGAGCCAACAATGCATACTTGTGGCAAAGAAGGTTAGTAGTATCCTGGACTGCATTAGAAGGAGTGTTGGCAGCACGCACCTCTGGGGAGGTGATCCTTCTCCTCCGCTCAGCACTGGTGAGATATATCTGGAGTGCTTTGTCCAATGGTGGGCTCCCCAGTAGAAGAGAGACACGGACATACTGGAGCTAGTCCAGCAAAAGGCCACTAATATGGTGCATATGACATACAAAGGGAGGCTGAGAGAGCTGGGGCTGTTCAGCCTGAAGAAGTGGAGGCTCAAAGGCACCTTATCGATATAAATTAGTATCTGAAGGAAGGGTGCAAAGAAGGCAGAGCCTGTGTCTTTCCCGTGATGTCCAGTGACAGGACCAGAGATGATGGGCACCAGCTGAAACACAGGAGGTTTCCTCTGAGCATGAAGAAAGATTTTTTTTTTACTGTGAGGGTGACTGAGGCCTGGCACAGGTTGCCCAAAGAGGCTGTGGAGTCTCCCTTCCTTCTTGGAGATATTCAGAAGACCATGTCTGGACATAGTCCTGAGCAACTGGCTGGGTAGCCCTGCGTGAGCAGAGGCTTTGGACCATATAACTTCAGAGGTCCCTGCCAACTTCAACCGTTCTATGATTCTGTGATACAGCATAGTTTGGTTTGCAGAAGCCATTCTGTCTTCAATGACAGTTTTGTGGTACCATGTATAAATGTTATTTTTTTTGCTGCAGAATGAAAAAAGTCTACCAACCCATTATGCATGACAGAAAACATCTGGCAGTAGGCTTAGGACACTGCTGGCCTAGACTGGATTTAAACGGGCAACTTAGATGTAAAAGGCACAGTATCACATTACCTGTCTCCAGAGTCCCTGATGACTTTGCAGTGACCCAGTTTGATTTATTTTTCAAGAACTCATTATTTACAGATGAGTGTTCAGCTGGAGAATAAAAATGAAATAAGAAGACCCAACATTTCTGTTAAAAATTAAAGTAACTTTTTTTTTTTTAGTCAATAACTGTAAGTCATATGAGGATATCAGTTTGCAGGAAGAAATACATTTGAATTCTTAGCTGCAGTTTATGTTTTATCAGATCTAAATAATTTCAAAATATTTTCAATTTCCCCTCCGAGTTTCAAGAAAAAATGCAATTATTTTTATCATTAGATTAAAATTGATTTATGACTGTTAAGTCACGCGTGTGCCTCTGCTGCAGTTGGTCCTGTTACTTCGCTTAGAGTTTGAATTCACCTCTGCCCAGAGTAATTTTTAATCATTATCTTGCTATTTCTCTATATGAACTTACTGCATTTTTCAAGATGGGGGATTTTACAGGTGTTCTCAGCACGTCAGTCTATGAAGAAAAAGATTATGGGTAAATTTTTGTCATATGTATCCTTCCAAATTTTTTACAAAAAAAAAAGAGGAGGAAATAATTTTTTTAAGGTATGTAGAAATCTGTGTTAAAGATGGAAGCACACTTTTACGGGATTCCCTTTCTAGTACAAATTGATGTGGACTAGGGGTACCTTTTGGACAATACATAAATAAAAGCACAGTACTACAATCCATATTGAGGGAAATTAACTCATTTCCTGCTTTAATTTCAGAAAAATAGTAGGATTGGAAACAGTGTAGCTTGGGCACGGAGGAAGATATGTAAAGTGAAGTAAATATCGGAAGGTTTTCTTGTTGCATCTACTTCTGGGAAGTAGGCAGCAGTGCAAGTGAGCCAGAGGAATAACATTTAACAGCTTTTACACATTTCAAATGCTATTAATGTTTTTTCTTTTCCCCTCACACACCTTCTGAAACAAATGCAGAAAATGCAGAACTTTTTACTCCTTGATCTGAATGGCTTCCTGCATCAATGAGTCTCGTTCTCAGTGTTTGCACTGGCTCTCAAACTATTGCACTGGCTATGTTTTCAGACCCACGTATATTTTTGTTTCCCTTGTCCTGTATTCTGCTTTTAGAATAAAAGTGTCAGAGTGTTACCCAACCACTGCCTCTCTGGCCGGGGAGGTGTACTCTTCACTCGCTCGGCTCGCGAATAAAGCTGGCAATTCAGCGATGGATGAGGCAGAGAGACGTGTATCATGGCAAATACTGCCACAGCTTCTGTGCACAGTAAGATGGTGATGCAGTAGTAAGCCTCAAATTTGTGTGCTGTTGGTACGTGCTCAGTCCTGTCAACTACCCAAGGAGTTCATTAATAGCCCTATTCATAATGCACACTCTACCGTCACATTTTCATTAAAAATGCTTGGTCAATAAGGGTTTGCTGAACACATTGTCTGGTCTAGAAAACAGGTTACAGCATATAAAAAACAAAAGGAGAAGTTTTTGTAAAGGGATTTTTAGACTGGTCTCTTACTTTCCCCTCTGCTCATCCTCTGAAATATTTTAAAATTTCTGCAAAAACATACATTTTTGATTTTGAATAGGGACCTGAACTGTAAGCTGTAACATGACTGTTAATCAAGGTCTGTAGGTTCACAAAAGGGGTTAGCACAAGTAGTTTATATGTGTGTGTTGATGATAAGGAAGAGGGGGAAGTAGATTCAGGGCAGATTAAGAGGCAAATGATGCACAATTTTGACTCCTTTGCAGTAGAACTGTGTATCATTTTAAGAGTCCCTCACCCCTTACCTTGCTGTGCTGAACAAGGGATAGAAGGCAGATGAGACAGATTTATATCTGCTTGTGTTATTGGTGTCATGATTTGTATTCCATGTTACTGTATTAGTATCTATTATGCACATTCTCCCCTTCGGCTTCCAGCATAGTTGCTCTTTTGTCCATCGCCTTCCATTGAAATCAATTTTATGTGCACTGGGATTCCTTACAGACTTGAAGCAGTTACTTGCTTCATTGTGCAGCGTTATTTCCCATCTCCTTTGTCCTTCTAACATGAATGAGGAAGGGAAGATGGGGGGGGGGGAAAGGCATTGTCTGACCATCCACTTAGGGCTTCTCCTTTTCTGAGACCAGGACACCTTGTTGCCATTAGTGCTGTTGTCTGCTGGCACAACCCTAGGGACACGTCAGTGCTTCTACAGTTCTTGAAGTTTCTGTGAGCGGTTCTTAAGGTCAAGGAACAAAGCAGTGAAGCTGAGCATGTCTGACATTCTGCAGATGCACAAAAGACGGTAAGTATTCCATGTCGGTGCACTTAAACACTTAGAAATAGTAATTACAATAGGTATTTAAAACTTACCAATTCATGTGAACTACATAAGGGGCAATCTTACCAAAATAAGAGCATTTTACTTCTGCTTTGGAAATCCTTAAAAGACCAACTTCTGTTGCTGCACCACTCAATGTAACTTTTTGGTGCCCTTTCTTCATGCTGTTCTCATACCCTGCTGTTGCTGTGTGGCAGTCAGGATTTAAATCCTGGTCGAGTGCTTATAGGAAAACCACTTACCCTGCATCTGTAATCAAATTTTTCACTACTTGGGAATGTGGAAGATACAGAGACACCGTGTAGCAAGGTCCATATCAGAATCTAGGTATATTACAGTGATGGTTTCCATGAGATGGACAGGGTTGTTTTTTGTTTGTTTTTTTTTTAAAAAAAAAGCTTGTCTTACATGTAGCAAGTTGATTCATAAAACAGGTTCAGCCCACTTAAGACGCAGCCACCAAGCTGTAGGTTGAAGGGAGAAGCTTGAGTTTATTCTTCATAAGCACTCGAGTGACACATTTTTTCTTAGGAGGTGCCATGCAGTTACTCTGTCATTCTGACTACGTCTGGGGCTGGCACACTCTGCGTTTCCAGCTGTGCCAGGTCCCAGTGCAAGTCAGCACCTGAGAGACACTGCCCTACGGTCCCTGGAGTAGAAACTAATTCAGAGCAGCTCTTCCAGGAGAACAAGTTTCCCTGGATGGTGCACAGGGATTAAAAAAGGAGACCAAGCGGGCAGCTATCACCTCTCGCAGCTCCGGTGAGTGCAGCCATCTCATACCCGCCTGTGACATCCCTGCTGAATTCAGCAAGTGGCCTTGCTGCTTGCTTTGCCCCTGTCACTGTTCCTCTGATCACAGAGCGCTGCTTGCTTCCTTGAGACTGCTTGTTTTAATGGCCCAACATCTGCTTGAGAAGAGATTTCTGCCCTTGGGGAACAGAGGGTTAGCTCTCTGGTAACAGGCGGTCATGGTTGGCTTTTTCACCGCTTTCCAAGAGGTCATGGCATTCTCCCTGGAGACATCCACGTCACTGCTTTCCTTCCCACTTCTTTGCTGCGGTAGCCTCATTTAATCTGGATTTAATCAGCCTTTAATCTGTCTGATTCTATGGGATCAGCCAGAGTAACGTTAGGTAGGTAAAGTGAATCACAGACATTGACCCTACAAATCACAGACAGTGACCCTACACTGCATAATGGTGTGTCTTTCACTTACAGCCACTTCACCTGCCTTCAGGCCTGTCAGGTGGTCTCTCTGAGGCTGTTTGACCTTTGGAGTTGCTGAGCAAAAAGCGATCTCTAGGTATTTTTAAATAAACTAGCTGTGCCAGCTTGCACAGCAAAATATTTTTTAACTTACCCCAGAACTGTTTCTGTTCAGACACAGGATGAACAACCACAAGGCCAGACAGTGACTGTTTCTTGAAAAGATCCTAATTTTACACTCCAAAATACATGTACTGCACAGAATTCACACACCATTTAAAAAAAAAAAAGAGATTATTCCTATGAGACAACCTCACACTTTTGCCACTCCAAAAGAAAGTGAAAGGTCCCCTGAGGGCTTGCCAGAAGACTGTCTCCAATGCATCATGCCTCCTGGTGTCCCATCACCCTATTCAGCCACCAGTCCCCACCTCAGTCTTACCATATACTTCATTAATAAGCACTGTGACCCAGCAAATGACAGCCCTGTTTGAGTCAGGCCGGCCTTTATTCACCTGTCTGGGTTCAGCTGCAGTGGCGGGTGCGTGCTGTTCAGCGAGCACAAGGTCTGATGGTACACCATGTGATGTCACTGTTTGACTTGACTGCAGCGCTCAGTCCTGAAAAATGCTGGAAAGATAAACATGCCATTTCAGTAAATGTTTTTTATCCTTGGTACAGAGGTTACAGAAAATATTCTTCCATGACAGCTACAGAAAATACTCGTTTCTGAAGGCTGTATCATTCCAGGTGTAAACATTTTCAGGTCGGACAGGTATTATATTTTTGCATATTCACTGGCAGAGCCTATTTTCCCCTCTAGTTTTGCCAGAAAACACTCTCTGTCTCACATAAATGTGTCAGCTGTCTTCTGATAGCCTTTACACCCAGTAATCAGTGCCAAGGTTTACACTGGATTCAATCATGTCAAAGGCAGTAACCCACTGGCTGTGTATTAAACGATCCCTCTTCAGAGAGGATTGTATTTTGCCTTTCAGATTTTAGATAGCAAGGACAATTCGACTTTCCTAAGGGCAAATCCTGGGGAACTTTTAAATGAAAATTAAACTCGGTTCATGCGGAATGAGTAGGAAGTTTAAAAAATACCTACTTTCATGATCGAGAAAGTAATTTTCGAGACCTCTGCTGAAGCATCTCTTGATCTGTAACACAGAAATGGATTTCAGCCTGATGAAAGGTCTTGCAGACATGCCTTCAGAGGGCTGTGAGGACCTGTGATAGTCCGTAGGGTCTCTGAAGGCCATCTCTAGCCACATGGTTGCTCCATTCCAGCAAGGAGCTGCTTCATGGCTGCAGGGGAAGGAGTGGAGGATAGCTCAGGGAAATCTGCTTTCTCAAGCAAGAGACCTCAAACAGGCAGCTCAAGCAGCCTGTGCCTGGGGAAGTCCAGGCTGGGAGACAGGCAGGTAGAACTAACACTAAATAAAATCCCTAGTCCTGTTTATGTAACTATTAATGCTCATGGAGATTGTTACAAATTGGCAACAAAATATTTGTTGTAGAAGATAGCTGAATTTTCATCTTTTGCTTGTAAGTGGTCAGGTACCCATGAAAATATTTTCAAGTCTGAATGGGAGAAACCACTGTTACAGGCTAAAGGGATCTTGCTCTTTATGCTGCTAGTCATGAGTCCTTTTAGATGTCCAGCGCATCTCAGTCACTGCCAGCTTTGCACTGAGGATACTGTCCAATAGGAATTTGAGTTATGTTGTCAATATTTCTTGTGAACCAGCAAACCAATGACAAATAGCAGTAGTTCTTGTATGAATAAAGTCAAGCTCATCTTTTATTTCCTCCAATCCGAATGAAAATTAAGCTGCCAGGTTTCAGATCCCTTGAGCTATTTAGTAGCCTGCTTTTATTTTTAATGAACAATATTTTCTTCTAATTCACATCTATATGACTGCTCCTACTTCCATGTGAGTCGTGATGTAGCATAAGCAGAGTCTGGATTTCAGCATCACAACAGGAAATACTTTGGGAGGACCAGTGGTGCTAGGATCTACCTGCAAGTGTACAGTGATTGGAAAGCAGACTGTTTTTAATGCTCTTGAGGAGAGAAAGAAAAGTTAGGCTCACTGAGATTTTGTCTGAAATTCATGTTCTTCCCCTGCAAAGCCCACTGTGATAGGCGTCCATTGTAAAGACTAAAATAGTATAATGTGTGGAAGGAACAGAAATATTCCTGTAACCCTCGGTGTTTGTATCTCTGTATCTTTGACTTGCAATTTCCTATTAAACCTCTGAATCTACAGAGCAATACTCACAGTGTGAATCTGTGAAGCTGTCCCTCAACCTGGCACTTAGTGAAATCCAGAGGTAGGAGTGAATGACAGCTAATTTGAAGAGAAGGTTATATTACATACATCATTCTGAGCTTATGTCTTTCCTCTGTGTCATTTGTGGACTCATACAACAGCTTTGGAAGGCAACTGTCTATAGTAAGAGTTTAAGACTGGTTTGAACTTGAGACATGCAATCCTAAAGCAGATAAGCGCTGTGCTCTTGCTAGTGCTTATTCCTCAGCAGAGTCCCACTGGATGCCAAAACTCCTGTCCAAAGTATGCCAAGGTTTGAAAATTATTATGTTAAAGATATAGGAGAAATGGGAAAAAAAGTAGTCCATTTGAAAAATACTAGAAAAAGCAATCTCTTAGAATCTTTACTGAAATACATGAAAAATATATGTTGCTACAACTGGAAATAGCAATATTTACATGCATGTGTAAACCCCATTACAGAATCATCCTGCTCCACCCTGGATACCAGATTTACATCCTTTCCTTCCCTCTGTGTATGTTTTTCCTAAATGCCATATGATTTAATTTCCCTTCTCAGGCTCCTATGAACTTTTACAGACCTCAAAATCTTGACTGATCCTGCTCATTGACCTCCTTTCCTCCCAAAGCATCAGAAAGCAGTTGTAGCATGGTGCTGGTTCAATATGTCAGGCTGTCCTAATAGGCCAGAAATTCTTTTCTGCTCCAACTCCAATTCCAATCCAAATTTCAGATATTCTGACATAACACAGGCTGTAGTGTTTTTCACTGAAAAATAAAACAAACTGTGGAGTTGAATTATTCTGTGATATACATGCTGGGGAAAAAAAAAAAACAACAAAAACCTAAAACAAGCAAAAAACTCAACCAAACCCAACCAACAAAAATAAACAAAACCAACATACCAAATGAAAGAATTATAGCAGAACTGCCAGAAATGTGAAGACAATGAACATGAGGACATGCAAACTAAAACAGAGGTGACATCATTAGATGCTAGAAAAGTTACTTATCTTTTGCTTTGGAAGCACCTAATTGAAGTTTAAAAAAATAGTTAGAAAGCCTGTTTGCTCAGTTGTTAGCTTCGATGTTTGGCTTATGTTTCATTGCTTCTCACTGTCATAGAATAGAATAGAACAGAATACAATGCAATACAACACAATGAAATACAATACAACATTTCAGTTGAAAAGTAGCTACAACGATCAACTAGTCCAGCTGCCTGACCACTTCAAGGCTGAAAAAAAGCTAAAGCATGTCTAAAAAAGCTAAATAAATATAATAAGCTAAGGGCATTGTCCAAATGCCTCAAACACTGACAGGCCTGGGCCCCCCACCACATCTCTAGAAAGCATGTTCCAGTACTTGACCAACCTCTCAGTAAAGAAATGCATCTATTTTTTTCTGGACTTGAATAAATCAAGTAAAAGGAAACATTTCTCAAAAAAATCTCTGTAAAGCACTACTATATCTCAAGCCTGATGGAAATCTTTGGATTATATCAAAATGCAAACATTACCAAAGAAAATTGATTTAAGCAATCAAACAGTAAAACCTTTAGGGATATAAATACTTAGCTTTCTTGGGGTTTGCTGGGAGAAATATGCTTTGCAGTGATACTTCAGTAAGCAATCCATCATCTTCTTGTTTTTATGATAAGAGGTGATTCTGAGTTTAAACACATATGTAGTAATGAGGTATTTTCGTGCCATCTCAGCATGTTGGAAACATAACCCAGGCTTTGGTATGGTGTGACAACTGAAATCATTAGCATACTTGAAAGAAGATTGCATAAAGCAGTAACTATTGTGCTTGGAAAGAATTTGATTAATGACCATGTACTTCAGACTCTTTAACTATTTTTTCTCCTTGTAAATTAATGCAACTGTAATGTATTACAGGTAGAAATTAAGGCATAATTTGATGCCTCCAGGACAAACAATGTTTCTGAAGCACAGGAACAGGCCTGTCAGGGAGGGAAAATGAAGCAGAGGGTAAGGGCAGGGGAGCTGGGAGCTGCAGCTGGTGGCTGGGCAGACCCATGGAAATGACCAGGGCCTGGCCATGGGGTTGGGGACATGGCCAAGGGCCTGCTCAGACATCAGTCCACAAGTTACCCTATATCAGTGAGACCCATGGCCAGGCAGGGCCCGCTAGTGACATAGCTCAGGCAGGGACCAAAGGCAAGAGCACATCTTAAAAGCAGCTCCCAGGGCAAGTGGGGGGATTTCCCTTGCTGAGGCTTTGACAGCTCAGGGTCTTCCAGTTTACCTAATATTTGGGTTTGCTTTTTTTTATTATAATTTTTATTTTTTCCGTTGCAAATAAAGGAGAAGTTCTTGCTCGTGTTCTTTCACCTTGTCTAGAGGACCTGAGAAGGTGCCAGCAGGGTTGGCATCTTGTTGTGAAAAACAAATCATGAGGGTCCACACGATGCTCAAGCTCCCAGCAACTGTAGGGCAAGGAGGGTAGCACCCGCTTCCCAGGGCTCAGAGGAAACCCAGGATGTGGGTGAAACTTTGTGATTTGATTCCAGCGCCCAGTAGCAGAAGGGAGAATTCAACTCCATAGTTGTCCTTTCTGTCTTCACCTTCTAGGCTTTGTCACTACTAAATTATTTTGCTGGCACAAACTGGCAAAAAAAAAAATGAAGGAAAACAACAGAGTTTAGTAAATTAAACTGTACCATGGAAGACGGGGGGGGATAATATGAATTTCTGAAGAGCTCCACCCTGCAGACTCATGCACTGACCAGTCAATGTCAATGATTTATACCGATGAAGCAGTGAAGTGAGATTAAATTGTGCATTCCATGAACAAGCCCCCGCTGGCTGGTCACACGTTGAGCTAATACAATGTCCTTAACAGGCAACCAAGAATAGCCTTTTTGAAATCCTTCTGCATGTGGCAGATGTCTGTAAAACCAGGCTGATTCCTGCAATACTAACTTTTACATCTCTGTGGGCAGATGGACTGCACAGAATCATAGAATCATTTAGGTTGGAAAAGACCTTTAAGATCATCAAGTCCAACCTTTAAGATGCAGTGTAGATGCGGTTTGCTGCTCGACTAATACCTTATGGCACATACAGGTACAAAGAGGTGGGTTTTCTTTAAAAGTCAGTTTTTAAAACCTACTTCCTTGTTTTCATAAATACAGTGTCTGTTTCCATGGAAATAAACCTTTAGCAGAGAGCAAAAGCCAAAAGTACCAAAGACTTAATCTGTAGGGAAGTCCCCAAGGTCAGTGTATGGCTAGAAATCACATTTAGGGGCTGTTATTTGCAAACTTTTCAGCTTGTGTTAGTCTTGGACTGTTCCTGGTTACTTTCTCTTACCTCTTTTGCTTGTCCTCAGGTTTGGAAGGAGAGGGTTTTTCTCATTGTGGATGTCTTTTTTACCAGCAGGACAGCACCAGTAATCATAATCCAAAAGCCAACCTATGAAATCCATTTAATTCTTAATCAAAATAGTAACTTCAGATGACCATGGCTTCTCATTGGAGCAGACTTCTTCCTTTTAACTTGTAGCATACAGAATGTAAACCTTGACTTCATTGTCAAGAAACTCAAAGCCACTTTACTATACCAACTCAAAGAAATGAAAAGTGATTTCTTTCCTGACTTCCAGGTCAAAAGAAGCTGAAATATTCCTTCCATGACAGAATTGCTGCTGTTAGCTGATCAAGGAATAGCAGAGCAAAGCTGACCATTGTAGCATACAGAGCTTTTGAACCTTTTAATGGTACAAGAATCTGAAATCTCAGACAAGAAAGGGAAAGGCAACCTTTTTCTGCTTCTGCTTTTTCTGCTTACATTATCTACAGAATGTAAGAAGATAAAATCCCTGAGGACATCACTGCATAGGACCAGCACCCTGCACGTGGATGTGGGTGTCAACCAGCCCTGGAATTTCACCCCATGTGACTTGGTACCGTCTATTGAACCCTGTGGTGGGATCCCGCTGCTCAAGCAAAGCTTCTTTGTGTCTTAATTAGTTGGCATAATAAAGTTAGCTGACATTCAGATCTTGAAAGAGTCTGCTCAGGCTGAAAGAAGTTCCTTCCTCTCCAGTTGACCTCGAGTCTGGAAAGAAGTAGATCTGCTGTTTCCTTTTTCTTTTCTGGCTGCAGTAAGTTACTGGAATAAAGTGCTTTGTTTGTGGCAGTGTTTTTTTCCCTTAGTGCCAACTAAAGCCTTTGTGGGAGGTCTATAAGTTTTCTCCTGTATAAAGTTGGCTTTCTTGAATATTTATGTTTAGAGCTGTATATATAAACTAATTAAGAAAATAAATTAAGTCCATACAAACTTCCTTCTGTTAGGAGGCACAATAGCCCTGAATTTTTACTATGTGTTTCTGCCCAAGTTTGGTCAGAGGGCTTGGTTTTCTTTTTTGTAAGAGTTCTGTAAGAGTTGTTTAATCATGCATTATAAGCAGGTGTCTTTATCTTTCCTTTTTTTCCTCCTTATGCTTTCTTTCAGCCTACCATTTCTCCTGCTCTGACCTCTTCTCCCCATTTCCCATGAAATGGCTTTGGGAATTAACTCATTTAGGTTGGCATCTTTGGTCAACATCACAGCCTGGGGCCAAGCAGCCTTAGTGCTAAGTCCTTGGAGCATACGCTAAACACCACCACCAGACTGTGACCCATTGAAAGGCACTGTTGCGCACAGGCCCCTTGTTGGTCCTCCAAGAGGTAATTAGACCTCTAATGCGGCAAATTATCAGACAGCCTTGCTTTTGCCATGTCCCCATGTTTAGGCGTTTTCATTTGTAGCACAGATCTTGCATTTTTCTTTCCTTGCTATAGAGAGGAATTGGCAGTGGCTGAAAGAGTGTTTTTAGCAGTTAAAGAATGAAACAGCAGGAGTATCCAGCCCATACTTCCTTCCTGGCGCTTCACCCAGCTTTTCTGTACCTATTCATTTCAATTTAATAAAGAATTACATTCCCACTAGAATTGCATACGATGGCTCAATAACCTACAGCATCGTGTTGAGCTTCTGGTTTCTATGTCCAGGAAGTGGCAACTCTTTTCTGCCGACGAAGACATGCAAGTTAGAGGAAGGATACCTGTGAAAGAAATTTCATCTTTAAGGTAAGAATTATTTTCAGTCAGTTGAAAAAAGTAAAACTGCGATTTAGCTCCTGTCAGAGTGTCTGACTGATCAGATACCATACTTTGTAAGCACATTCAGACAACTGACGTACACCTTTCATTACTGTTTCCACACAGTGACATTGACTTCCAGACTTCGGTGCCATTACTGTTTGCACTGAGAAGCACTGACCAAATCCTCTTTTGTCCTCACACCTCCTGGCCATTCTAAAATTTTTCTTCAGTTTTGCTGAGTCATTTGTTAAAACAATCATTCTTTTTTTTTTTTTTTCTTGTAGATGCCTCTCTCCCGGAGTCCAGTCCATATGCCATATGGATGCTTTAATTATTCTGACTCCTCTGTATCTGTAATGCATTTTTGTATTATATCTATTGCTTCATCTAGTTCACAGAAAACAGATTGAATGAAAAAGCTGAGTTTGTTGCGGAATGTGCTCTCAAGAGAACCCTACACTGTCTCTATGGCAAAGTTAAGCTAAATAAATCCTAGAGTTGTTGTTTGCAACATGACAAAGAGGTTCAAAATTGTAGTTGGCGTGAGTGTTACAAGACTGGCATGAAGAGATTGACTTTTAAGGAAAATGGATGACTCAGTGTCATCCTACAGCTGATGAAGAGATTGGATGGTGATAAATGCAGCTAACAGAGAGCAGTGGTTTGTGCAGAAGAGTGCACAAGATGGTCCAAGAGCTTTTCTCAGAACAGAAGAGCTGTGTCACTACAATGGCAGGGACACTAACATGAGCCTGCATCTATGAAGGAACAAGCTATTCTCTCCAAAAGGAAGTGTTCTTTACCTACTGTGCTTTTGCAGTAATTGATTTAATGTTCAAGACATTTCCAATGCAAAAATAAAAAACAGCCTCCTGACACAGGTGATCAGGGAGCCGAGGGGCAGAGGTGCTCTGCTGGACCTGATACTTATGAACAAGGAGGATTGGTCAGGGATGTGAAGATCAGGGACAAGCTTGGCTACAGCAATCTTGAGATCATAATGAAGGTAAGGGAATGGAAAGGGGCAAACAGCAGGACCACAACCCTGGAATTCTGGAGAGCAGAACTGGTCCAGTTCAGAGATCTGCTGGGAAAAATCCTGTGGGATATGGCCCTGGAGAGGAGTTCAGAAGAGCTGGTGGATATTCAAGCATCACCTCCTTCAAGCTCAAGAATGGTCCATCCCAACAGGCAGAAATGAGGCACAGGGGCAGGTGGCCTGGATGAGCAAGGAGCTCCTGACTAAACTCAGACATAAAAAAAAAGGTGTACAGGAGGTGGAAGGAAGGACAGGTGGCCCAGGAGGAGTATAGAGGTGCTCTCTGACCATGGAGGGACTGGCTTAGGAAAACCATATCTCACCTGGAGTTGAATCTGGGAAGAGATATGAACAGCAGTAAGAAAGGTTTCCACAGGGACATCAGCAGCAAAAGAAAGACTAGAGAAAATGCAGCCCCATTGCTAAACTGGGCAGGAGACCTTGTGACATATGACACAGAGATAGCCGAGGTACTCAATGTCTTCTTCACTTTTACTGGTAAGAATTGCCCTCGGTAATCTCAGGCACCAGTGGGAAAGTTCCTGGCAAAGTAGATTTACTCTCAGTGGAGGATGATCAGGTTAGGGAACGTAAAAATAAACTGGACCTACAGACTTCCATGGGCCTGATGTAATGCAACCACAAGTGCTGGTGGAGACAGCCTGTGTCATTATGATCTGTTTGCAATTGTGTTTAAAGGGTGTAGAGGAGAGGGGCACGACTGGGGAGAGATCCTGAGGACTGGAAGGAATCAGGTGTCTCTCCCATCTCCAAGAAGGGGAAGGAGGATCTGAGGAACTACAGACTGCTCAGCCTCACCTCAGTCCCTGGGAAGGTGGTAAGGTGGTGGAGCAGCTAACCTTGGAAACTATTTCCACACATTGTCCAGGACAAGAAGGTGACTGCAAGTAGTTGGCATGGACTTAGGAAGAGGAACCCATGTCTGACCAACCTGATGGCTTTCCACAATGAGGTGACAGGCTTGGTGTACGTACGTAAATAGGAAAGACTGGGAAGTAACTACTCAGAGCAATGACCAGAGGAAAACTAGGTTCCTGCTGTATGTAATAGATTCAAGAAATGTTTACTTAGCATAAATTTGGATGCCTGTCTGTTAGGTAATTTCTATACTAGTGCTGACAGCTGCTTGTTGTAGCAGATGAAAGTACAGCGCTGCTGCCCTCTTTGTGTTTCTTTCTTATTCTGGTGCTCAGTCTCCATTAGCATTTCTGGAGGAGGAAATATGTTGATTGGGAAAATATGGCTTTCTTTTAAATATTTGACATGGGAGCGTTACCGAGACATCAAGAGGAAAATGTGAAGATAAAGGAGGTGCTGTTTTGTCAGTATCTGCGTCTTCAAACGCCCACCACTACAAGCAAATCTGCTTTATTTTTAGGAAGAACCATAATGGAACTGGCTGCCACCAAGTGACATCTCTTTTATGACGGGGCTATTTTCAGCAACTGAGGTGCGTTTTGCTGTAAGGGTTGAGGAAATGTTCCTCACCTTTCATTCACCTCCTCTTTGGTCACTGTCTCTGCCTAACAAAGAAAGGAAAAAATTTTATCATTCTCATGGCGATGGCACAATGATTTTTTGGACAGTAATTAGTCTTCACCAACCTCCTGTAGCAGGATGTCATGCTGCCAATGTCTGTTATTCAGTCCTTCTATAATCCTCCTAAATTACTTGTTTCAATTCTATTTTGTGGGCTTGTTATCTGTATGCAATTGTTTCCTGGCATTGGTCTGAAATACCTGCCTTTCAGTTTGTCCCTGTTCTACTGTTACAAAGGCCAAATAAATGGGGAGCTTTCCCCAGGCTTATCATTACTATTTTACTTTGTGTGGATCCCTCTTAGAATCATAGAATCATAGAATGGTTAGGGTTGGAAGGGACCTCAAGGATCATCGAGTTCCAACCCCCCTGCCATGGGCATGGACACCTCCCACTAGAGCAGGTTGCTCAAAGCCCCATCCAGCCTGGCCTTGAACACTTCCAGGGATGGGGCATCTACAGCTTCCCTGGGCAACCTCTTCCAGTGTCTCACCACCCTCATAGTAAAAAATTTCTTCCTTATATCCAATCTGAATCTTTTTTCTTCCAATTTCAAACCATTTCCCCTTGTCCTATCACTGTCATGGGTGAAATCCTGCCTAGGGAGAATGACTACAGTGACTTCTTTGGGACAAAATCACAGATCTTTTTCTGTTGATTCTTGAGTTTCTGCCTTTCTGCTTGGAAAGTAACTTTGCTTAACATCCCATTGCTCTGTCTCCCCTTTTGCTCTTGTGCTATTGCTGTACCTGTCAAGCTACAATGAGCAAAACCAAATGTTTTTTATAAACTGTACCGTTGCTGCAGTTGATTATATTATTTGCTTGGAACAGAAAAAAACTGAGTGTGTCTGAGTGGGAAGAAAGAAAAAGATAGACTATCAGGTGAGATATATTAGGAAGTATCTAAAAAGACAGGTGTTTTCAAGTTGAGCCTTTGATTCCCAGCAGATTTCTGAGGTTCTAACTTTATGTGCACCTAATGGTGCAGAGGGGCACTTTCTGGGACTCCTTTCAGAAGTTTAGTCTGCGCAGAGGCCCAGCAAGGTTAGGTGTTCTGGCAAATCTCAGTAGGTATGGGACTTCACTACAGATGCCAGGGTAACCTGTGGCATTTCTGTCTTACCAATGAGCCACCACAAAGGCACAAACACCGGTAGAGCTCTGAGAGCTGCAGGTACCTCATGCTTTGGAAAGTTATGCTGCAGCTTTTCCAAGTCAGGCCACGGGAAACAGGGGAATGAGGGAGCCAGCAGCCTTTGCCTGGAAACGTGCTGTTCAAAGCTGTTCCCAGGAGGCTTTTTGCTTTGCTTTGTGTTGCCTTTGTAAAATGGTAGAAACAAGCTCCTTGTTCATAACAAACTCCCAAATGTCTAGCACTCATCTTGCTCTCACCTGTGTTTTCATGATGGACAGCTGTCACTGGAAAAAGGTGATAACTTGAAATGTTTTGGCTTTGTAGGTGGTTTCGGTCTAATTAACGAAGTAGGTTAATTCAGATTCTGCTGAATGCATTTATGTTTGTGACACATCCAGGCAACCTAAGTAGGACAAGGAAACTAATATACTTCTCTATTTCTTTACCCTGTTCCTGAGGTGACACTTCAGCCGTTAAGTGCTTACTGACCCACTGTCTGGTGAAGCAGTAACATGTTTGGCCTTAACTGAGCACCAGTAAAACACTGTTTCTGCTGTGACCGGCTTGAAGTCTTCAATACAGACATGGGTAAAATTCACAGGATAACCTGGGGAAATCTTTCTGGGATTTTCCATGTGGCTCTTTCTCTCCTTTTATGCAGTGCAGTGGCAAAGAAGGCATTTGGCAGCCAGGGGACTGCAGCTACAAAAGAAGTGAATTTCGGTAAACATCTGAGGGCATGACCTTGTTACACAGTACAGAGGACAACCATTTTTTTTATGGTCTGGTCTTTTTTAATGAAGATACACTACGAGCAGAAACAGAACACTACTGAGAAGGACCTCCTTTGTGTGTACTGCTTGAGAAACCCTTGTCCTGTCTGACTTGAGTGTTGCTCTGTTTGTTCTGATGATGATAATTTAACGAGGAGGGAACAGGAGCACAGTGTTCCAGAATTAGAACGTTATGCATTGCAGCAGAGACATAGGTGGGGGGTATCGTACGGCTGTCGTCATAAGGGTAAGAAAGAGATAGAAGACCAGTAAAAGAACAAACAATTAGGCAGTGCAGATAGTTTATGCAGTGTCCTGATAAGAATTAGATGAACTTCTGGCTGTAATACTTCACAGAAGTAGTGGGGTGAAGGACTAAATAAAAAAAAAATAAAAATAAAGTCACTGCCAAATGTGTATCTTTATTTACAGCTTTGTCTCCTAGACTACTCCCTTTCTTGGGAATTTATCTCATACACTGTGTTTAAGTCATGATCATCTTAGACACAGATTTCCACGGGAATCTTGTGTTTTGTTGATCAGGTGCACAAAAGAGTGTTTAGTTTTAGCTTTTTGGTTTTTTGTTGTTTTTGTTTGTTTGTTTTTAATTTAGGGGAAACGTCAATCCAAAGGGATTTCATCCTGTGCAGTGTAATGCAGCTGGGTTTTGGTACCTGCATTTAACAGATCTTAAGCTCAAAAGGCACTACTAGGTCACCTGCAGTGATTTCTTCCTTGATGCACACCATACAGTTCTGCTCAGCTGCTCTGCGTGGAGTCTTGCAATTTGTGTCTAATGAAAGCATTGCCTTCAGGAAAAAAACCTCTATTCTTGATCAGGAGAGAGAAAGAAAGAAATAACCCATCACTTCTTAATAGTTGATTCTGGTAGTTAACTTTTGCACTAATTACAGCACCTTTACTTTTACCTTCATAAAACAAGCAAAACCAAATCCGATGTCAATGAGTTTACAAATTCCCTTTTGCTTGAAACTTAAGCAACACAATTCCAGGGTAAAAGTGTATGATCTGAAAGCATTGGGCTGGATTCACTCTCAGAGTGTAGCTCTGCTGAACCCCGCTGAGCAATACCCATAATGTAATAGCCTCACAGACACACACTGCCTCATCTCTTGTCAGAACAAGTTATGCCCAAGACTTTAATTCACACTAACCTGGTTTAAGTTTGACACAGCTGTGCTATAGTCCTTAGTGTTGCCCATGTCAATCAGAGTCTCATTTATTGTGCTCCTGCAGCATAACCTTGTTGATTAAAACCCCCAGTTTGTGTTAGCATATATCCAATGTGAACATCTGGTGATTTTGCCTTTAGAAAAATGGTCTGCTGATGCATCCGTACCAGTCAGAAACTAAGTTTTTCTCTTCTGATGTATGGAGGTGGGGAGGAGAAGAAAGGGTAATAGCACAAACATCCCTCAGAAAAACGTTCAACATGTACAAAAACAATTGTGGAAAAGTAAAGTTAAATAAAACACAGCATTATCACTGGCCTTGTGCTTTGTGCATCGCAGATAAGCATTATGCCTTTCCTTTTGCAATAATCTAACATTGGGGAACCATTAATTCTGTGCTAAAAGCCTGTTGTGTTAATGTTCTCCACTGATTATGTCCACAGACACTCGTAACAACATGCTGAACACAGAAAAGACTTGTACAATGTTTTGACTTCATTTCAGCTGTCTAGTATTAGACTCACTTCTCAAATTGAGGCAGGTAGACCAGTCCTGCGCTCATTAAGCTTAACAGTAATTTAAACACCAATTTCAATAGAACCAGCACTGGAATTCCAAGGAACATGAAATCTAAGATAAAATGTGGTGGTGAAGTAAGGTTCTCATTCTGTCCTGCCAGTCTATGCAGAGCATGCATGAATAGAAGGTAGGTTGCAGTATCTTCTCACTATGGAGAGAAAACGATGCACATCCACTTTCTGGTTTGATTTCACACACATCCTTTATAACATAGTTCAATAGCACTTGAAAAGATCCTGGAACACATCCTTTGCTTGTGTAATAGGCATAAAACCACTGAATTCCAAAGAACTGTTCTAACACAATCTCCTCCAGTTAAGGATACAGTCTGTGAGATAGGATGCACTACAGACGAAGAAGCACAGTTGTCCTTACAAGTAACAAGCTGTCTCAAAAAAAACATTAAATAAACTGTGGGTTCTAACTTTGAACATCCCACATACAGATGTTTCAACACTGCAATCTGAAAAAGAAGCCTGATTTACAGGATTTCTTCCCCAGACAAGTTCTGAACTGCTGCCATTTTTTGTGAAGAATTCACTCTCAATTTTGGCCATCTTATTGTAAGGCCAAAACAAGCAAACTGATCACAGAATCACATGGGTTTGGAAGGGACCTCTGGAGATCATCTAGTCCAACCCCGCTGCCAAAGCAGGTCCACCTAGAGCAGGTTGCACAGGAACATATCCAAGGGGCTTTTGAATGTCTCCAGAGAAGGAGACTCCACCACCTCCCTGGGCAGCCTATTCCAGTGCTCTGCCACCCTCAAAATAAAGAAGTTCCTCCTCATGTTTAGGTAGAACTTCTTATATTCAAGTTTGTGCCCATTTCCTCTTGTCCTGTCACTGGGCACCACCGAAAAAGGACTGGCCCCTGATCCATTCATTGCTTTTCTCATGGCAATTCTGTTTAAGAAGCTAAATGCCCATTAACAGCTAAGTGCTAATTTATGTACTAATTGCCATTATGACAAAGAGAGATGCACTATTTGTGCATCTTCCTACCTTCCAACACATGAATGAAATTTTTGTTTGAAGACCAGATACTGCTTTTTCGATGCCTGTCTGTGAGCAGGCTCAGAGAGGCTGCCCTTCTCAAGGGATTCTCCAGGGGGAAAGACTGGACTGCAGATGACATGGGGACTTTACAGTGGTTTTCCTAAGTGCCTTAAGCTGGTCCCCGTAGCTCCATCCTACCTCTAAGACAGCATCGCAACAGATGCCTTGTACTTGGCAGAGCAAATTAAGGCCAAGCGGTGTAAGCTGTTCCCAGGCTTTTCTTTCCTGGCCTCCTTCTTTTCTGTCAGTCCCATTAGGCTAGATTGCCTGGAAATGTTAAAGTGATGCAAGCTTGGCAACCCCTCCCCCGCCTCTCACCCCCACCTTGGCAAACAGCCTCTCCAGTCGCTGTTAGAGCTCTCAGAGGTCCCCTTTCCAGGCACAAGTATTCGGTTAATTAATTGGAGAGATTTAAATACAGGATTGGACTGCATGAAAGGGGAAAGCCCCCAGGAGAACCCAGGGGTGGGTACAGCTTGCAAAGGGAGCCTGGGTAATTCAGTTCTTCAGGGCAACCCGTGCTGCGGTTTAACCCCTTGCTGGTACGGATGGACTAAGAGCTGTTCCTAACGCTCTGATGTGCAAACAGTTAATTGCAAAGCAAGGTTGAAACTGGCAGATGAACCCTTCTTTCTTGAGCTGAGCAGCCGCCCCACTGCTGCTGCACTCGGACCAGCCTCCTCTCACTCTTTCTGCTCCCAGCCCTCCGTCCTCGCCCACCCCGCTGTCCCCGAGGGCTTTGTGGCTCTCAGTCCCAAAGAGGGCACCAAAGAACATCGCATTTGGGTAGCTTCCCGCCTGCTCACCCTTGCCGACGACATAACTGGCATCTGAGCAGAAAAGATAACTGTTTAGGCAGGGGAGCATTCAAAGGGTAGGCACAGGACCTGAAAAGAGGAAACAAACTAAACCCTGAACTGCTACCCCTGTGGGTACTGTGTCTTTCTTAAATACTGGAGGGTGAACAGGGTAAGGAGCTGCCATAGGGTTTACACCAGGAAACATCTAATTACCATAAGAGGAAGTGAAATGTTTTTTTGTTCCTGAAACAATAGTGGGACAGGGGACACATAGGCATATTGTACGTGCCACCTTTTAGACGAGAGTGGCAGCCAGATCCTGGAATCACGGCTTCTAAATCATTTTCAGCGTTTAACAGGGTTAAGCCCAGTTTGTCATCCTGTCCCTGTCAGGGTGCCATCTGATATTCTCCTTTAGTTATTGTCCAGAAACGTGGTATATTTCTCTCAACTGCTGTCATGTTTTGTTTCCTGAGGTGGTGGTATTCTGTTGTGAGTTATGGTATAGAAATCTAATCTTTACATCAACTCTTTCATAAGGTACTGTTTTTGCAGGCTAACCGGGGCCAGTATATGATGTAATGTCCCTGGCATGGTAACACTCTTTACTACCACAACTGAAAGCTTCTAGCAGGTCTTATTATATTACAAATCTTGTGGAGCCTGCAATAAGCATAGTGTATATTAAAGTATAATAGTTTTCTTCATAAATTACTATATACAGGTGAATTGAATGTAGGAAGTGGATAAGTACCTTAGATAATCAATTGATATTGTTCAGTGGCAAGTGTTTGGTGCCTTATTTTCTATGCAGTTTTATTGATCTATTTCCAGTTATAGCATAAGGCCCTATATTTGCATCTAAACTGTTTACTGATATTGTGGTGATAGGCAAGAAAGAAATTACGGCAATTTGTAGAGAATGCTTAAAATTCTGCGGCCAGCAATTGAAGGCAAAATCTAATTATTTTGGATATGACCACAATTCTGTCACCAGTAAGGTTTCTTTGGAATAATTTGCATCAAAGGCTAGAAGAACTCCTATGTGTAGATATAAAAATCTCTGAATGCTTGTGTGGAAAATTTATCCATGTGGACATTTCTTATAAAACATCATCCATTTCTACTGTAGTGGATGTAGTACTGTTAACTAGCAAGTCTTTCTGCATTTCACTTCAGATCAAATGAAAAATAAATGGTGTGGCTTCTAATGCACACCAAAGAAGGAAAAAGAGTTGCTTCAGTGACTATTTGACTCAAAATAAGAATGAAGCCAATTTCAAGAACTTATTTATCCTGGGCCTGATGTTTACACCTAGGGAAGTTTTCTCTTTGCTGTCACAGAGACCTGCACACCTCCTATTCAAAACAAAGCCAAACCGTATTAATTTCCTCTGCCTTTGTTAGCAAAGTTGCTTTATTACATTGTGAAAACAAAAAGAGACTAGTGCAACAGGAATGTGTTACTGCTTGCTTTTTCTAGTGCAAGGACACTGATAGGACTGTCTGAGACCCGGCGATGTGATTGTAAAACAAATTGCCACCATTAGGTTTGGAAATCTCTACAGAAAACACTCTGTCACCTTCCTCCAGCAGTGTGTTCCCCACTGACGCCGAAGAACTTGACCCCTGCAAGGCTGAGCCACCGCCGTGATTTGTGTGCAACTGCAGGCTCCCAGCCAGCCAGCCACCCAGGAGTCACCCTCCTGCTGCTCTGCTGCCAGCAGCCCCCTTCCCCTTCTGTGTGCCACCAGGAGACAGTGAAAACTCCAGCCAGATACACCTACTGCCTCACATACCAGGCCGAATAGCGTTAATTAGGTTAGTCAAAGAATCCTCTTGGAGTGTAAGGTGGTGTTTTGACATTGTGTAGATGCTGAAGCTACTTAACGTTCAGCCTGCCCACAGTCTTTCCCTACCCACAGAAATCCTCGAGTGGGAGCTTCAGTTTGAACATATGCTGTGCTGTGTGAAATTATGCGTTCTGCTGATTAGACAATTAAGTTTATGTTTAAACAGGATGTGCACGTTGGATCTCCCCTGCTTGTTCACACCAGCCTCTGAAGTCAAAGACCTGCTTATGCAAGCAATCTGCAGGGAGCAGAGGGAGGCTGAGGTGCGGGCAGCTCTTACAGCCCCTTCAGTTTGTTGGCAATAGGGTAGTTTTGGTACCCCCTTAAACGCAGATTTCTTATACTCCTCTCCTGAGCTCTGCTATTGTGATGGCCATGCTTTCCTGGGAAAATCTGCCGCACGGCAAAGCCTGATGTAGCTGTCTCTGCATCCAGACACGACTGACCTAATTATTCCAGCACTTGTGCATCTTGAAGCTCTGCTGGTCACAAGTGGTTAGTAATGTAGTGTGCAAACGAAACTGGCTCTCTATCCCTTTATTGTTTTTACAGGCAGCTCTTATGATGGCATTTGTACTCCCTCACCCTTTTCCCCAGCACGCACCCTGGTCTGTGGCTGCTATGGTCCTCTTGTTCTGTGTTTTGGTGCTTTCTTTTTGCATGGCTACATTTAAAATGCTTAGAAACACAGAGTAACTTCCCCACCATTTTAGTTTTACAGCCTTCTCGCTGGCTGCTGTTATAGCTGTTAAAATAACTGTGTTGTGAAAGTCATTCTCTTGAGCTGTGGGATTTGAGGAATTGGTTTCTTCATTGAATAATGTATTTTTACACATCACAACACTGTTTGCATAAAGGGGTCAGATGTAGGATGACGGGCAACAGGCATGCCACCATTGAAACAGTTTCTCTTACCGAGGGCTGCGCTCACCCAGGGTGTGTGAGACCAAGGTTAAGCGTCTTCCTCTGATCCAAGAGACTGCTACGGAAATTCTGTGATAAAATCACTGTGATATTGGTGGAGCTGGGGCACAAACCATCATGTTTTATCTCTGTGGCTAGTCTCCTAACCACTGCACACTGCTGCTTGATAAGTAACTGAAGGCACCACATGGTGCAGGAGGACTCCCAGAGGAGGATGGCCCCACTACCCCTGCAAGAACCCTGCCTCAAAACCAGAAAAGAATGCAGAGCTGTGAGGAAGGAGGGCACTTCATGTGGGTCCTTTGTCCTCAGTGGTTAGAATGAAGGGAGATCTTTCTTCTCTGCTGTTCTGTTCACCCTTGAGCTTGGTGCTATTTCCTCTGCTTTTATTACACAGGCTGCAAAATCAAACACTTTGGTTTGGCTAGAATGAAAAGTCTTTTTGGCACAAAAGGGAATTTGTCAGGTTTCCACTGAACTGGTAAGAGTAAATTATCAAGTGAATAATGAAATGTTGGAACTGGCTCTCAAGTTAAGGATGAGCAACTACAGTGCTGGTTCAGCAGTCTGAGTTCTCACACTCCCTCCTCCCCTGAACTCGTTCTCCACCCTATGATGGCCACCTCTCCTCATGCATCTTCCTTGTTGTCCTAGGCCATGGAAATATGCTAGCATCACCCACCATTTGACAACATCCCTCCTTCTCTCTCCCTGTGTTGGTTCTCTGTCTCTTGGTTTGCCATGCTATTACCCTCAACTCACTTTCAGATCTCATTTTTCTTCCTTAGAAACGTGCATTGCTTGACCCTCTTACAGGTGAGCTCCAGGAGAAAAATGGGGGACACAGGACAAGTCATCCACATGGTTCACTCCCTCCTACGTCCATAACAAACAAGTGTGAAGCAGCTCAGGACCAAAGTTAGGAATTATTTTTTTGCTTTGTGATATTTTTGTGATTGCTTTGTGATCAGTATTTGCTTTGTGATTTGATTTTTCCTTTGGTCTCATTTCCTAACACCAACAGTTGTCCCAACATTCCTGTGGCTGTTAAACACCCTTTTGGAAAAAACCTCAGAGCATCCACAGAAACATTTAAGCACCTGCTTCATGGATTTTGCCTTTCTCTTTTTCTTTTTCTTTTTTTTTTTTTTTTTTGTAAGGATAAGGAGCCAAGAAAAAGCTTATGGGCCAGGATTGAAGAGATGGCAGGGACAGCTGACATTGTAGTGAGGTCTGCTACAGGGCACCCAACCAGGAAGGCTGGATGAGGCCCTTTATAGACAGATAGGAGCAGCCTCATGTTCACAAGCCCTTGTCCTCACGCGGGACTTCAATCTCTTGGAGGGACAGCACAGCAGGGCATAGGCAATCTAGGATGGTCCTATGTGTCAATAATAACTTCCTTCTCCAAGTGGTAGAGGAGTCAATGAAGAGAAGTGTTATGTTGGACCTTGCTCTTACCAACAAGGAGGGCCTGGTGGGGAATGTCAAGCTCAAGGGCAGCCTTGTCTGCAGTGATCATGAAATGTTAGAATTCAAGATCCTTAGGGCAGGAAGGAAGGTGCATAACAAGCTCACTACCCTGGGCTTCAGGTGAGCAGACTTTGGCCTCTTGAGAGACCTGCTTGGTAGGGTAACATGGAATAAAGCACCAAAGGGGAGAGGGGCCCAAAACAGCTGATAACTATTCAAGGATCACCTCCTCCAAGCTCAGAAGCAGTGCATGCCAAGAAAGAAGTAGTCAGGCAAAAAAGCCAGGAGGCCTGCAAGGATGAACAAGGAGATTCTGAACATGCTTAAAAGCAAAAAGGAAGCCTATAGAGGGTGGAAGTAATGACAGGTATCCTGCAAAGAATACAGAGAAACTGTCTGAGCAGCCGGGAACCATGAAACAGGTTAGGCAAGCTAAAGCCCTGATAGAATTATATCTGTCCGGGGACACCAAGAGCAATAAAAAAAACTTCTATAAGTATGCCAGAGATAAAAGGAAAACTAAGATGTCTAGGAAGGATGACCTAACAAGACCTGGTCACCCAGAGTATGGAAAAGGCTGAGGTACTGAATGTCTTTTTTTGCCTCAGTCTTCACTGGCAAGAGCTCCAACCACACCACCCAAGTCGCAGAAGGCAAAGGAAGGGACTGGGAGAATTAAATCTGCCCACTGTGGGAAAAGATCAGGTCTGAGACCATCTGAGGAACCTGAAGGTGCACAAATCCATGGACTAGATGATATTCATCTGTGGATCCTGAGGGAACTGGCAGAATAATTTGCTAAGTCACTATCCATCATATTTGAGAAGCTGTGTCAGCCTGATGGTTTCCACTGACTGGAGAAAGGGAAATGTAACTCCCATTTTCAAAAAGGGAAAAAAGGAAGACCCAGATGGAACTACAGGCCAGTCAGTCTCACCTCTCTGCCCAGCAAGAACATGGAGCAGATCCTCCTAGAAACTGTGTTAAGGCACATGGAAAATGAGGAGGTGGTTGGTGACAGCCAACATGGCTTCACCAAGGGCAAGTCATGCCTGACAAAACTGGTGACCTTCTATGGTGTGGTTACAGCATTGATGGGTAAGGGGAGGGTAACAGATGTCATTTACCTGGACTTAGGGAAAGTATTTGTCACTGTCCCACATGACATCCTGGTCTCTAAATTGGAGAGACACAGATTTGATGGATGGACCACTCAGTGGATAAGGAATTGACCAAATGGCTCAAAGGGTTGCAGTCAACACCTCAATGTCCAAGTGGCAACCAGTGACAAGTGGTGTTCCTCAGGGGTTGGTAGTGGGACCAGTGCTATTTAACAGCTTTGTCAAAGACATGGACAGTGGGATTGAGTGCACCCTCAACAATGACACCAAGCTGTGTGGTGTGATCAACACGCTGAAGGGAAGGCATACCACCCAGCCTGGACAGGTTTGAGAGGTGGGCCTGTGCTAACCTCATAAAGTTCAACAGGACCAAGTGCAAGGTCCTGTGCCTTGATCAGGAAAATTGCAAGCACAAATACAGGCTGGGCAGAGAATGGATTGAGAGCAGCCCTGAGGAGAAGAACTTGGTGGTGTTGGTGGATGAGAAGTTCAACATGAGCTGCCAATGTGTGCTCACAGCCCAGAATCCCAGAATCTTCATGGTTGGAAGGGACCTTTGAGATTATAGAGCCCAACCACACACACACAAAATCCCAACCCAACACTCTCAGGCACTAAAGCATGCCCTGAAGTGCCACATCTACATGTTTCTTAAATACCTCTAGGGATGGTGACTCCACCACCTCCCTGGGCAGGTTGTTCCAGTGCCTGACCATCCTCTCAGTACAGTAATTCTTCCTAATATCTAATCTAAACTTCCCCTGCTGCAAGTTCATAACATTTCCTCTGGTCCTGAAGAAAGCCAACCTCATTCTGGGCTGCGTCAAAAGAAGCATGGCCAGCAGGTCGAGGAAGGTGATTATGCCTTTTGCTCCGCTCTGGTGAGAGTCTGGAGTACCATGTCCAACTCTGGGGTCCTCAGCACAAGAAGGGCATGGACCTGTTGGAACGAGTCCAGAGCAGGGCCGTGAAGATGATCAGAGGGCTGAAGAACCTCTCCTATGAAGACAGGCTGAGAAAGCTAGGGTTGTTCAGCCTGGAGAAGAGAAGGCTCCGGGGAGACCTTATAATGACCTTCCAATACGTGAAGGTGGCGCCTAAAGGAGAGATAAGGAGGGAATAGGAATAGGGGTAATGGTTTTAAACTGAAAGAGGGCAGATTTAGATTAGATACTAGAAAGAAATTCTTTACTGTGAGGGTGGTGAGGCACTGGAACAGGTTGCCCAGAGAAGTTGTGGATGCCCCATCCCTGGATGTGTTCAAGGCCTTTGAGCAATCTGGTGTAGTGGAAGATGTCCCTGTCCATGGCAGGGGTCTTGGAGCTAGGTGATCTTTAAGGTCCCTTCCAACTCAAACCATTCTATGATTCTATGATTAATAAATGCCATGGAGTCACAAAATGTTTCTGAAAAGTTTCTGGATTCATTCTCCCCTTGCTCTTCTCCTCTCTTTTCTTTCCTTGTGTCCCAGAGGCAGATAACTGCAAACTGAGATTTTCAAAGCCGTGCAGAGGATTGGTTTTAATGACAGATGCATGGATAATCCCATGCAACACCTTCAGATCTCAACCCCCACTTCTTAGTAACTGGCTGGAAAAGGCTGCAGAGTTAATCTGGCAGCTAATGCACAGCATTTCTTTTCAGCACAGATGTCTGGGCGCTGTGTACTTGTGACCCAGGAGGGCTGGGAATCTATTAGACACGGGGCTCCTGCAGGTCTGGCTGCAGCAACAATGCACCCCTCCTCAAAGCCCTTTGGCTGGGGGGAAAGCCCCCATCTCTGGGGTTCCAGTCTTTGGGCTGGGATGGTATCTACCTTGAGTCTATGTGTGTACGTTGGTGCAGCCACGCTCCGTGGACAAATCCACAACTGCAGTTAAAGGAGGGCCCCATCAGGTTCTCAAAACAGCCACAGCAATCTGAGTCCACAAAGAGCTCCTTTTTTCCCCACAATAGAGTTCTGCACTGGGCTGCCTCTCCGCCACATGGAGGTGTAACAACCCGCCTCAAGCAGCCCATATCCCCCTTAAGATCGTGGCCCCTCTGCTGCCACAGTTTTGGCAGCAGTGCCTTTAACTGGCACATGCAGGTCCCACCATAACCTGCCCCTCTCCCAGTCACCGTGTTTGTCAGAGCTCAGGACAGCCCTGGGTTCCAATTGTTTAAAACTGAGCCTTTGCAGCCTTTTCCGTAGAGGATGTTTGTGGGCCAGTGGGGAGTGCTGGCAGCAAAAACTCCTTTCTTAGCTGCATGCCCTGGCATGGTGAGTTAAAGCTGCAAGGGAAAGTCACTGTTAGCAACAAAACAGCAGGAGGGAAGTCTTGAGATGAAATAGGAGTTTATGTTGCCTCTTTTCAAGTATGACATTTAATTGTCACTAGTAATTCCATGAATTATAATTATGTCTTTTGTAGAGAGGTTTGTCTCTGATAAAGGAAAGCAACAAATGGTATTAGCCTTGGGGATATTACAGTGCACATAAATCTCTCCTTGGCAGCCTGGCTGGTGCACAGGTGATGAGGGACACGAGGCGTGACACAGCCTCCAGGGAGGGCACCTAAGCCCTGAGGTAAGGTCCGGGAGGGACCCGATGATGGGAAATGGATGGGGAGGATCCTCCCTGGTGCTGTCGGGGTGACCACCCTGTCTGCTTCCCCCTCCAGCGACTGTGCTGCCCCAGCTGCCAGGGCAGCCCTTGTAGCCAGATGCTGTGGGGGTTGATGAGATGGTGGGACTGCCGGCAGCTGGTGGGCATGCAAACCTGTTCATGGGTTATCTTTCACAGGGAGCTCATAGGACGCAGGAAGAGACAGATTCAGGTGAAATTAAATGCTCTCAAGGGTCACGGCAACAGCAGTTGGATCCATGTCCCTAGGATCTTCTCATTGTCTCTTGCAGTGGGCAGAAGACACGAGGCTTAAACTTGTGGGCCTCCTTGTAAGGCCAGAGGACATAGCCACAGGGTCCTTGGAAGCAAGTTAGGGTCACCACTTGGTGACTTGCCAGGATGCACAGACCCATCGGACACAGCACAGGCAGCAGGGGAAGGGGAAAAAACCTGGCATCTGTTTCGTACCCAACTCCACAGTGTTCAGCAAGCTTGTAAAAGCATCAGTGTCCTTGAGATTCCCATCTCCTCATTCAGATGTATTTGAATTCTGCCAGAAGGCTGAAAGTTACAGCAGGAGAGGGATTATTTGCAGGCAGAAACAGCTGTATCCCCCTTAGGACTTATTTCCTTAGGACCCAGGCTTAAATATGTGATTTTCAGCATCTGCACCTTTTTTCAGATTAGAGGAACAACTACAAAGTTGTGATGGGTAGAGCACAGTTGATCACCTCAGAAACCTGCCTCCCTATGAAACGAAATGCCAGCCATCTCAGAGAGGACCCTAAAGCAGATGTGGAGGCCTACCCATGTCTTTTTTGCACATTTTTTCGCCACAGAGGGGCCAGAAGTGGTGCATGTTTTGGTCCGAAGACAAGATCAGCTGCTAGCACATTTTTATCTTTTTTAGGATTTTGATTATTTTTTTCCCCTGAAGACTTTTTTTCAGCTGTATGGATGTATGAAAGACACTTCCCTCACATACCCAGCTGATGGGAGTTTTTGCACGGACAGTGCACAAGACACATACAGTGCTACAGTCAGAATTGCACAGGCTGATTATCTGAGGAAAAGATAACTCCCAAATGGTCTTTATCCCCTTAAAATATGTTTAAGAGCAGGGAAATGACTGTGTGAGTGATTCCCAAACTGAACAACAAAAGCCTCAGTATAATCTTGGAACGTTTTTTTCCTGAAAGTTGTCAGATGTTAATTAAAAAGACAAACGGGCATTCACCAAAGATGTCTGTATTTATTTCAAGACTTAATTAAGCTAACCTAGAAACAGGAAAGGACAATCATCCAGTGGCTACTCTTCATTTTGCTGTAGAGCTGGTAGCAGATGAACATGCTGCGGTGCATTATTTAGGATATAGGAGGGATTCAGAACGATCAACTCAGGCTTTCTCTTTGGTGTGGTTTGGTTTTTTTTATTTCTGAGATTCTACCTCAGACTTTGGAGGAGGCATGTAATCACTCACTGCGAGACAAGAAATTATTTTATGAGAACAAATGCTGGTTGCCATGGTTTCTGAGAGGCGGAAACTCCAAGGTCATTCCCTGCAAATTCTTCACAACTGGAGCTAGCAGCAAGGATACTCCCTCATCCCGCCGAGTAACCTTCCCTTGCCTACAAATGCGGTCCTCCCGTTTCCACTGGTAAGCAGCTTCCTGCTTAAGCCACAATAACGCCGATAAGAATACAATGTGAAAAACCTGCAATGTGTCTGAAAACAAACAAAGTCAAGGCTGGATTTACAAGCCTGTGGGTTTTCCTGGTTGGCTGTTTTCTGGTTCCTCTGCGTGTCTGCTGGAAAACCCGACCCACCCGTCATGTTTGCTGACCAGGGAGTTGTAGGTGCAACAGTGAAACTTTCACCTGAAGGAAATGCCGGAATAACCCTGCATGGAAGGGCTGACACATGGGCAAGTAAATGGAAAAAGCACCAAAGATGGGACCGTGTATTTGCAGTTATGTTAGAAAAAAATGTCACAAACTACCCTTCATGGGCCTCTGGGCCTCTCCTCTGGGTGTGAGGTACAAGGAAAAATACGTTTCTTCCCATGACTAAGGTG
Source organism: Tringa tobata (assembly GCA_033628505.1). Taxonomy (NCBI): domain Eukaryota; kingdom Metazoa; phylum Chordata; class Aves; order Charadriiformes; family Scolopacidae; genus Tringa; species Tringa tobata. The sequence goes on from JAHREE010000430.1 coordinate 803,166, forward strand.
TATGGCATCATTATTGCTCCTGGATGCCTCAGCACTGACCTATGTGCTGGTGACTGTAAGACGTGAAAGGCGTTTTCAAGCACACATGAAAATCCAGCTCCGTGAGTCTTCAGCTCCCCAACAAAATGCCTGCAACCTTTACGGTATTGACACACTAACCTGCCAACATAGTGGTTAGACGAAGTCTCCCCTTACACTGGAACTGCCAGAGAAAATTAATTAACAGATAGTACTATTTAGCCATTTGTTTAAAACCACAGATTTTCATTCTGGCACAAATTTACAAGGGAAGGCACATGAGCCTTCTGCTCACGTTTGTACAAATGCACAAAACTGTGTGCACATTAGATCATAACAAACTACAGTTTGCTAAACCTGGCTCATGTGAAAATAAAATGCATCCCTCTAAGATGTGTCCAAAGCCTTATTAGCAGAGCAAGCATATTTCTTTGCATGATGAAGTGTGTATATGGTGCCTCAGTCACCAGTGCCAAAAAATCAATGACCCTTGAGTACTTACTAATTTCTGGTTCTGTCCATTTAAAACCAGAAAAAAAATCTATCAAAGATTAGAAGTGACCCAGGAAACAGCTATAATTGAGTGATAGAAATAGCATTTTGCAGTGGAGGACTGGCTGCGCTGAGTGCACAGCTACAACTCTCAACCTGCCAAGTCACCATCTCAGCGGCTCAACATCTTGAGCGGAGGGAAAACCCATTGTTACTACAGCTCTGGGGAATGTATCGGGTGCCAATGCAACAAACTCCTTCCTGATGAGATTCCTGGAGCAAGATAGACAAGAAGCCTGGGAGTGGGACTAGACCTTCTGCTGCTAGCTTGCTATTCAGATCAGAAGAGGTAGATGCACAAATTTATTACAGAGAAAGAGAAGTACACATGGAGAGTCAAGGGCTGAATTTTACAAAGGATTTAAGGACCCGAGCTCTGCCTCAGTCCTGCTTTCAGCATCTAAATTCCCAACTACCTTCCTATAGCTTCAACACAGCAGCCACCTCTACTGGAAGCCTGTTACTTTCATGGCACTGCAGTTTTGCTGTAAAGCTGCCTAAATGCACAGAGCTGTGTTTCTGCATTTGTGTACTCTTGCCTCAGTGTAAACAGCAGCTCTTTAATTCACTAACACTTAATTCCACTTGGGTATTGAGATGCCTGAGCCTGGCTCTGGGTCTTTGGAGGCTTTTATCAGAAGTGCAAATAGAAATTCCACAGCTGGTAAATAATTAGAAATGTTCATCGTCTGGTACTGGCAAGGGAGTTGGTGCACCCAATAGCTGTGACACTGGCCTGGAAATCTGAACAACACCACTCTGTGTTGGTCCACCTCTGACTCATTATCTGTCCTTGATGGAATCATGTTGACCTCTCTGTGCCCTGATTTTCCCAGCTTTGAAATAACAATGATATGTTCCCACACTGAAGCTATGTGGTTGGAAAGTGCTAACAATTATTTCTCTGTGACCCCTTTGTGAAAGCCAGAGGGACCTCTTCTATAGGAGTTGAGATGCTTAGCCCTCTTAATTTCCTCACAAAAGTGTCTTTTGATCTGTCTTATCTTCGTTTTCAGGCTCAGGTCAAAATTGTTGAGTGAGTCAGATATGTGGTTTTGACCTGTTGTATCCCTCAAAATTATTTTTGGTGGGGAAATCCACTTTATATAGGTATAGGTACTTTAACTGAATGTATGTATTCAGAAATTCTGTACAGGACTTACTATTTCAAAAGAAAATAAAATAAAGAAGAAGTGAAGAAGAAAGA
>JAHREE010000430.1:805247-897687 GCA_033628505.1 Tringa tobata
AGAAAAAGAAAAAGAAAAAGAAAAAGAAAAAGAAAAAGAAAAAGAAAAAGAAGAAGAAAAAGAAAAGAAAGAAAAAGAAAAAGAAAAATAAAAATAAAAAGAAAAAAGTGGAACAATACACATATTCAAAAGATGTTAACTGAGATATTTTTGCTTTTAATTGGTTCCTCTGTCTGTGGATGTAAAATACTTAAAATCTGCCACTTTGTCTAAAACCAAATAAATCAATAAATCAATCAATATTGAAGACTAGATTATATTGTCATCAGTACTATAAACATTCACATAATCTAAAAATCCTCAGAAACAAAAGAAGAGCACAGTCTCAGGCTGTCCATGTAATAAAAAAACAGACTGTTATGATCTAACTATACCGAAATTACTCTTTCAACATAAACTTTCCTTTGCAAACTTTAAAACAAACAAGTTTGCTTTCCTTAAGTAGTCTGCAGAGAGTGCTGTGTTAGGTATTGTAAAGGTACCCACTTTGCCAGCAGAGCGGGTAATTTCCCTCCCTCTCCTAATACACACGTCCAAGGTGAAATTCCTACAGTTTTCCCTAGCTATGTTTAAGATTCATATCAGTTTTCTGCTCACTAAATCCTAACTCTTGCAGACTGTCGGACAGTCTGACACAAACCGAGCCGAGAAGGGGAGGGGCCCTTATAGGGGCTCATGACATAGTTGACACTTAATGTTGAAAATACCATTTAAGCAGTCTCTGTCTTTGCCTTCCACTTTGTTCCTACCCAGATTCTCATTTTCAAAGTCTTTCTTTTTCCTTTTTCCATCGTTTTTGTCCTTTTTCCCTTTTTTGTTCTTTTAAAAAGCTCTCCATCTAACAATTTAATCGTTCCTCTTGGTTCAGTCTCTCTGGTGGTATCTTCTCATTGCAATTGTCCCCCTTCTGGGCATGTGCACAACCGGTGGCACTCCCTGTGCCTTCCTCTCTGCTGATTTCCTCACTGTACTTCCAACATTTCCCTCCCCTTGTCCTCAAGGCTGCTCCACTCCCTCCTGCCCTCTGAGCAGCACCTCTCTGCTGGTGCTCGCCCGCCCGCAGAAAGAGGGGTCGTGGGAAGAAGACACTGAAGAAAAAAGATGTGCCCACAAGGGTCTCTGGTCTTATCTGACTGTGGTATAATGCAGCCAGCTTTCTCCCATACCTCACCTGAGCTGCAGCACAGCAAACAGTTTTTCATCACCATTTACTTTTGGTGTAGTCTGAACTGACAAAGAGTCAATTTTGTTTCATTTAAAATTAAGCATGTAAGTGATTTACTTTATCTAACTTAACTAACTCCACATCCAATACTCATCTGACATCCTGTTTGAGTATATAACTGATTTTTCTCTGGGGAGGATGGGAAGAGAGCAGTGATACAAACAAGCAATAAAAAAAAAGAACCAAAAAAAACCTTTCCAAAGCACAAATTAAACCCTGTCCAGGTAGGGTTTTATGTGTGTATATAGTACAAAAATACATGCATGTATACATACAAATAAGTGAATTTTGCAAAGAGATGTATATATGTATATACATACTTCTAATATTTTCCATCTTACCTCTAACCAACCATCATTTGCTTGCCATCTATACACACTCATTTTCTTGTCCAGTTTGCTGAAATTACTCTACTATCCAGTAAACAAGCATCAGTATGGCAGTTACACGATTAAAAAGGAAATGTTTCCCAGTTTCACAGTAAAAATAACAGATTACATCTCCCAGCACAGGTTATGGGTAGGAAACAAAATTCTGTCCCTCTCTCTCCCACCACCTCCTCAGCATGCACTACAGAAGCAAATACATTTTTCTCCATCCCACTAATTTACTCTCTTTCTCCGTGATGGAATAGAAGAGAACTCTCCAGTTACAAACAACTTGAACCTAATTTCAGGAGGGTTTTACGATGCTGTCATTTACATCCTTTAGACTATGAGATTTTAGTAATTTAGATGCCAGTGTAATTCATGTATTCTCTGACCCTGCTTTCTTCTGGTGGTGAGGGCTTTGCACAGATGTTTGCACACAGGGAAGATGGTTTTGTGAATTTATTTGTGTTGCATCTGAGAGTAAAATCAAAGGCCATGAGACACCAGCTAGGTCTGCCAATATTATTGTACCAACCATTCACCTATTCTTGTCGGGGGAGGCTGGCAGAATGCCATGAAACAATCTTGTACTGATAAATATCTTCTGATGCAATAAATAGGGAAATGTGTTTTCAGTTCCTGCTTCCTACATCAGAAAGACACATCATATGGACCAAATCAAATTATATATAAAAACAAAGGAAGAGAAAAGAGCCAAGACTATCTGCTTTATGTCATCCCATAACAAAGGAGAATTTCCCCCATTTCTGATCGATAAAAGTTAATTCAGATGACTACGTCATATTAATAAATTCATAAATCCCCATGGTTATTAGTTTAATCTTTTAATCCTTGTTTCCCAACTACAGTTTTGTTCAAACAAACTTCAGCTGATTTGAGAGCTAAATAAAAAATCTTTTTCTGCTTCACATGGAAGCATTTTGAGAGTATCAGTAAGGAAGCTGGTGGAGTTCCCTAGATGTAAAGTAAAAGTAAGAGGGGAACACATTCGTAGCCATCTCCTCTCACATCTCATGTGAAGCTTAGTCTGGTAAAGAAGGCCTACTTCTGTGATCCAGACCCTGAGCACTCCTACAGGGATATGGAAACGTCTTCTCTTGATTTGACCTGATGAGTTCATGTCAGACCTCAAGAGTTTATTCTACCATTTTATCCCAGATGGTGAATTTCTTGGATGTTGTCAAGATTCACTATTTCAATGGTGTTTCAGCCAGCCATTGTTGGTTCCTCTAGCAGCTGGGCTTAAAAAAATTATCCTTCCTGCCCTGTTAGCCATGAATACATATGATTCTGGGGCCAGGATTCAGGAAGACAGCAGTCACAGGGGAAGGAGTGAATCTAAATCTCTGCTGTACTATTCCAGCTGCCTGGGCAGGTCTGAGGGGATGTGAACATCTGAAGGGGAACTTGGCCGTGCCTGTGAGTGTCGAATTAATTACTGCCTGTGCGGTGTAAAGAGCAGCTGTAAAAGGCTGGAGGGCCCAGATGCTGTTGAAGAGCAATGGCAGGAGCAAGAAGAGGAAGCTGTGGAGTGATTAGGAGCCTGTGGAAGATGAGCAAAGGCAAGGAAAAGGCAGTGTTTAAAACCTGTAGGCCTAGGGGTACGTGAAGCCTTCTGCTAGTTATGCAGGTCTTCTGAGCCCAAAGAGTCCCCATGTTTTCCCAAGCAGGAGGGTGGGATCCCATTGCGGATGTTGGGTGCCCTGGAGCAGGAGAAAGGAAAGGGCAGGAGCTGTTTGGGAGAGGCTCAGGTGATGCCAGGGGTTGGATCACAGGCTGATCAGGGCCTTAGTGGCCTACAGCTAGAAGATGTGAAGGTATTAACCAGCGCTAGTCATGTCCCCAGCATGGGCGTTGTGAACAGTGATGCAGCCCCTGAAGGTGCCCGAGTTGTGAGCTGCTTCTCCAAGCCATGCAGCTGCAGACAGGAGGGCTCTGGAAAATCCAGGCGATGAGGTCTGCTGTCTGGGTCCCTTCTTTCCAGACATATCCTTTATGCTGAATGTGCAAAGAAAGGCTGCTAAGAGCAGCGCTGCCCTCTGGGTGCCTCCTGGGAATCCCACCCCACTGCCACAATTCACTGCCCTGTGCTCTATTGCCTAGGGGTACAAAGCAGAGCTCATGGCCCAGACAATCTCCTCTTGTCTTGCCTGTCTACAGGCATCTGTTCTTTTGGCTTGCAGGGCACTTAAGCTGGCATTTATCCTCCATGACAAAACAAGAAATGTGTCCACCTTGGCCTCTGTCCAGCATTTTGTCCAGTAGCAGTGAAGGGATCTGTGGTGGGTACGGCTGGAGGTCAGTGATGATGGGGAGAAAGGCCATTTTTAAAACACTAAATATACTGTATGCTGCTCTCTCAGTGCCTCTGTCTTACATGCCTGTATTTCTGAAGAGCCATAACCGCCTTACTGTTTCCATCTCTACAGCAATTCCATTCTTTCTCTTGCTCTTTCTTTAGCACTTAACTGATCCACAAGCTACAAGGTATTCGGCTTTTAGTGCTCCCTTGGAAGCTTTATTTGGTTAATGCTTCATCAGAATTAGATGATGTACAGAGACACTGTACTTGATTTTATACGGTTTGGGTTTTTCCTCCATCTGACCTGCTTTCTTCTGGAACAAAGCCTCAACCTGAAATGCTAAAACTGGAAGGACACAAAGACCTGATACAAATGCAGATAATATGAGGCTGATGAAGCTGAAACAAAACCAAACACTGATCATGTTTTTCCTGGTGGTAACCCCTTCTTTCTTCTTGCAAATAAAAAATTTGCACCTGTAGCATTTCTGCTTTTCTGCTGTCTTTACGCTTGTCAGTTTGAAAGACAGTTGCCTGTCATTGGAGGAAATGGTGTTTTGACACAAATTGTGGATATTAACCCTTGCTGCTAAAATACCAAACTTCTTGTCTCAGACAGAAGTCAGAGAGTAGGCTTGAATCACATCGACCTCACATCTACCTTTTTGCTATGTATGTCTCCCTTGCTTTCTGCTTAGGCAGGCCCCTTTGCCAGCTTAACCTCACAACCATAAAGAGATGCTTCAAAATATGGGCTCAGGTGTCTACAGTTCTCCACTAGACTGGTTTATGCTGAGCTGACTGACTGTTCATCATCTGTCTCCCTTCAGACCACTAAGCATTGAAATGACAAGAGGTTTTTTAAGAAGATGTGGGATTCCTCAAGAAGTTCCATCGTGGCTTGAAACCAAAACCAGAGAAAGTTGAATAACTGATGTTGGCCTGTAGATCCATGTGAGGCTAGAGAGACAGGGCTGAGTATGGAAAATCACGTCACTCTGTATAAACATTAACAGCTCTGTCATATCTGTTGGAACAAGTTCACTGAGGTCACGGATTAACTCACAAGCTTTTCCTATTCCATAATGAAATTTTATTTAACAAGACTGTGTGTATGCACGTGAATTTCCAGGCCGAAAACTATGTACTCTCCAGGTTAAGAAATTGGAAACTTCAGGAAATGAGAGGCTTTGTTCTTGGACATTTCTTCAAACGAGGATCAAAGAGATCATCAAACAGATCATCAAACAAACGATTCCTTCTACTCTAACTTGCCAGAATTTATTGTGCAATCTTGACTCATTTTCAGTGCAGTGGTCTATGAATCTTTGTCTCACTGCTGTATAGAAAATGAGGCAAATTTTCAGGAGAAGTGTGTATAATATCATGAACATCCTTGGGCAAATAACCCAGATACTGAGGTTTCCTGGGCTGAGGCTGAATGCAAATACCAAACACTCCTGTGCATTTTAATGGCTCATGTAAACAAGGTTAGCACTTGCACCCATATTGTCATTCCAGGTAAGATTTCAATTAATATGGGTGGCTTTTCAAATTAAAATCCCAAAGACAGCTCTCAGGAGATGATTTGTTCCTACATTCAAGCTCCTTCCTAGTTACTGTAATGACTCTGGATTAAGACATTTTGGATCTGAAATGTCAGCAAAGTTGTCAAGCAGCCAGTCTGGGATACACTGGTGAATTTGGGCATGAATAAAACTGTTTAACTTAAAATCCCACATGCTGGGAAGAGAAGGAAAACAAATAGCAAGTTTGCTGAGCAGTAGATCCATTCCACTGTGTTATTGCACAGAGATAACTAGGTGCATGTTTATCAGTTTCCTTCTAAGTATTACGTCTATTTAATTTAATATTTTTCTATAGTTTAATCTCTTTTAGAAGCTACCACTTGGTTCTGCTTTGTTACTATTGATGAAATATGACTGGAACAAAGCATGAAGCTAGCAACATGCCTGCAGGATGGGCACATGGTACCAGTACCTTGAACGAACAACCAGTTCCCACAGAGAATCTGCAAAAGAAGAACTCTGTCCCAGCCCTGCATGGTAGACTGGAGAGGCTGTCATTCAAAGGGGCCCTATCACAAAGTGTCCTGTAAATTGATAGTGTCTTGTGTAAAGCATTTTGCCTACAACTGTGACACTGAAGTGAAGTTTGATGAAAGGCCTCAGCAGAGGGCAGGAGGGACACTACTGTCCCTGGTACAGTGACTCAACACGCAGTTGAAGTATAGCTTCACATCCCAAACCACCTTTGCTCTAGTACCATGGGGAAGTTGCCTCTGGGAACTGAAGAGGACTAATTTTGGGGGGATTGATGTCAGGGAGTCTTCATGTTGAGCTTCTCTGATCAGTCTAAAATCAGGATTTGTTCAGAAAGAACATAACCTGAAAATGCAACTGTGACATAATGAGCCCCCCGTGCTGTCCTTGCATCTCTGGCAGTTTGAAGGAAGCAAGAGGTTTTGTAATGTAAAAATGTACAATTTAACCACTACTTCAGCAAAGGTCAGGTGTGTATTTGCTTTGTATGCAAAGGACATGCTTTTCTGTCACCTTTTTTCTCTTCATAATAAAGGCTGAAGGGGAAATTCTGGGGTAGGCACTTAGAAGTGTTCACTCAGATTTCTGTATCAGGTTCATCACTAACACAAGCACATTTTTGCATGGTTTTGGGGTACTGCTGGCTTGGTGCGTAGTTCAGCATAAGTTAGGTTACAAACAGAGAAACCCCAGCATCCCTGGCTGTTGGCGAAAGCTGAGTTGATACCAGTGAGCCTGTGTAGTTTTTGCATGAGCCTTGCTAGACCCATGCCTGAGAACAGTTTTATCTGCACTATGAGTAGAGGGGGAGGGGAAAACACAGACTGCCAATTTGATGCAGCTGTGCTGTGTAGGAGTCTGATTTGCCTTTGTGCAGATGAATTATACAGCCAAGGAGTTTCCAGCTCTTGGCACAAGCTGCTAAAGCATGGATAAACTTAGCATTTCTTTGCTCCCAGCAGGGACTAAGGAACAACTGTCCCATCTTCAGGAACTGGAAAAATCCTATGTGGAGGGGAGGCCAAAGCCTACTCATGAGGCTAACTCACAGATTTGAACTGATTCTCCCTGAAAAAGGAGAGAAATCCTTTTAACACCAAGCAACTAACTCTCCTCCAAGAATGATGCCCATTGTAGTTGACTACTCTTTTTGCCTTGGGCAGGAGATGTGAAGCCTGCTTCACACTGATTTTCCAGTTCACCTGTGACTTGAACTAACATAAATCCTTGTAAGCACCTTCAATAGACTTGTGTTTTCTAAATCTTTGAGGGCAATGGTTTAGATTAATGAAGAAGCTTCATCAGAATCTAACTGTCAAAACCTACATATTGTGGCTGAAGTCAATGTTTCCCTGAGAATATACTGCCTGTGTCTCCAATAAGCAGCCCAGCCTGTATGTTCAGGCCGTCATACAGTGGATGGAAAAGGCAGCTCAGCCTTGCTTGTTGGGATATGTTCTGCCAAGCTACGTGTCAGAATGTGTTTTGCTCAGCCTGACCCATGTTTTGGACAAAGGAAATACTACATTTTCATGTAAAACCTTAAAGGTTTTGGAAAAACATCTGCAGGCAAATCCAGAACAATTCAGCCAGTCTTTGAACTTATTATCCTCAATTTGATCTGTTTGTCTGCTTCATGGATTTGAGTGTTGTGAGTGAGGTTAAAGCATTTGGCACCTGTGCTAATCTCTAGATTGTAAAGGAAAAATTAATTGTCACACACAGAGAACAAAACCTTTCTGGCTCATTGATGTCAGCAGCAACTTGAATGTTGCTTATTCTATATGCAGGGATAATTTTTTTTGCCATTCTTTTTTTCTCTGTTAGAGGGGCCCCATGTGGAATAGCGTCTCCTGCTGGTGGTGCAGATAAAGAAAAGCATCTTGTATCTCAACACAGAGCCTGAATTCCCAGGAAGCTATTTAGATCTTGGATGACTAGGATGTTTTGTTGAAAATGTCACACTAATGCATGCTAACAATCCAATGAGTTCATAAAGTTTCAAAAAGCACTAACAAAGGACAGCTGATGCAAGACAGGAAAAAAAAGGAGTCATTTGTTTTTCTCAATAGAGTTACAGATGCTAAGAAATTAAACATGATATATTTGCTGGAAGCCAAAATCTTCCATTGTCCTCCTGATCACTCTCTCTGTTTGCTTTCTCTTCCTTATTATAAATGAAATGTTGGAGGAATTGGTATACTTAATAACTTACTGTTATGTTACTGTTGTACTGAAATCTTACAAGAGTTCCAAATTCCTTTTTTTGCCTGCTTACCTTCAGACCATGACATTCACGTGGAAGAGGCAGCACAAGGGGTCCAGAAAAACACTCACCAGCATCACTCAATGAGCACAGAGAAGATGTCCAAGTCCTTCTCTTTCACTCAAGCCTACTGAAGCCTCCACAGGAGCATGAGTACAGAAGGGAAGAAGCTTGACACCAGGGAGGGATTGGATCTGCGCTAAATTGATTTGTATATGCCAGGATGAAGATTAATTTAGCAATATTGCTTGGGACAGCTGATTGGGTTACAGATGCCCCCTCCCTGTCACATTATTTTTTAAGGCTGCAACTGTTTCCCCTTTTGGAGTCTAAGTTGGTAGGAAGTCAACAGGAGGAGTTTGCCACGCAAATTCCCTCTCCTAAAAGAAGCGTTGATTGTGTGGAAATTGTGGGCTTGTTCCTTTCCCCCCACCCAAACTACAGAAGGCTTCAAATTAAACAGATTCAGCTTGAGAATTCAGTTAACTAGATGGAAATAATGACTGAGTCAGAAATGTTACCCTAGAGGAACACAGCTATTTTTATTCAAAAAATCTAGCTGCCAGATGCATTATGAAATAGAGAAAATGTTATCTCAGTCCACCTGAAGAGATGAAACATACATACACTTAGACTAGTTTATGGCCTCAGCCAGTTCTGACAGTGTTTAAGAAAAAACAGCATAATTTATAACTTCTAACAAACACAAATGCCCCAGAATGTCTGTGTTGTGTGGCTTTTTTCTGTCAGTCTATACTGGTAAACAGAAGTCTACCCTGTTCTGGCCAAATCCTTTATACTTGATACCTTAGTGCAAAACCTCCTAACAGGCTGATTGATTCAGAGGCAGGACCCAGGGGAGTTCACAGCTGTCTAATTCAGGGCAGCATCACAGGAGGTAGCACTCTGCAGGTGACCTTCCACGGTGTAATCTCTGTAACTACTTGCTGGTCTGCATTCCCTTCTCTTAGGTAGCTGGATTACTGCGACGAAACCTCTGTTTATTCCTTGCTTTTTTCTTTTATTCCTGATGATTAAAAACCATACACAGGACACTCAGCAGTGAGAAGCTGAACAAGGCACCTCGTTGAGCTGCAGTCTAATCCCACCTGCCCTGTAGGAGGCTTCTAGTGCATCTGAGTGAGATCGGGAAAGGGGTTTAATAGGTCTTGCACTCCAGTCCCATGGCTGAACAATGCAGTCCTCCCTTTCTTCTGTTTTCTACCTTCTTGGTTACCTCCTTGGGTCTAAGAGCTTTGACTTAAACATGCCTAAACAACCCCTTGTTGTTTAGCAAGGGAACATGGTGGAAGGCTGTTTTAATAGCTGTCGACTGAACTCTTTACGACACAGCATACAAACAAATAAATCAAGGTCTTTGAATCCTTTTCCTATCCATGAGTTCTCCCATAAGTCCCCTCTTCCCTTTTCCCCCTTTGTAGGATTAACTTTTTTTTATAATTCAAGTGGTTACTTGTTGATAGGTCATAAATCCCCATTGTTTATCCTTGCTTAAATATATTAATATGGATGTTGATGTATACAGGCAGCAGATGCTAAACTTTTATTTTTAAACTTCATGAATCTCTGGCTGGAAATACAATGCAGTATATTCAGAGCAACAAAAATTGTGCCTCCCGTGCAGAGCAAAACCAGGTAAAATCAAGCTAGAAGGAACTGCTCTTCTGATGCTATTTTATTCTGCTGATTTATTCATCTACTTACTTCAGGACAGGATTATTTATTTTAATTATGAATATTAACATGGAATTATGAATATTAATATGAGACCCTTCCCACAGGAGGGTCTCACTGGTCATAGGATTTTCACTGTTTCTCACAAATACCAAAAATAATAATAAAAGAAGTCTGTACTTTATGTATGACTCTAGTCATTAAGTGAGTGATGAAGGACATACGGCATATATCTGACTTAAATGGATGGCCAGACCACTGTATTGTATGGGAAGGGTTAGAGGATATGGAGGAAATGTTGACTGAAGTTAATGAATTTATAGCAGAGTGCCTCAAGTTTATCTCTGGTGCTGGAAACTATGGCAGTAAGGAAATGTCTCTGTCTTTAGCAGAGTAACATGAAATGTAAATCAAACACAGGTTACCAAGCCAAATATTTAGAGTTCATACACAAAGAGGACCAGCATATCATATTCTCTCTTTTTCTGGTGGAAAGCATTCTCTCCATGCTAAACAATGTCTGTGGCAGTGAAATAAGCAGCATCATTTCACATAAAGTTCTAAGACACCACTCTCATTCACTTAAGGAGTGGGGGTATTAAAGAGTACAGATAAGCACAGTTAAAAGGTGCAGAACTTGCTGTAGGGGCCGAACATGTCAAGGTCTGTGCACACAGTGCCTTTGGAGGGGGGAGTCATCATATGAAATGGCTCTCAGGCCCTTTGGGCCATCCTTCCAGTTTCTGTGGCTTTGCTTCTCAGCATTATTGAGAAGAAATATGTTTTAACAGCTTGAATGACTCTTTTGCTGCTTCTTGGACATGGTTTAGAAATACGTTTTCTGCTGCCATTAGCTAATATCAAATACTTAAAGTCATATAATCCTCATCAAATTCATCAGGTGTAAGTTGTTTATAATGTACAGTAGTTTCTGTGCATGTTGTTACCTTTGGCTGATTCCATGGCTTATAATTTTGAGCATTTATTCAGATCTTCTGAATGTCTTCTGAAGACACCTATCTTTCAGCAATAACACCAAGATCTGCAGCCACATTTACAGGTTATAAATACTCCCTGCAGAGAAAATGGAACCCAGACCTATACTAAGAGACATGTGTGACTGGCAGTGCTAAGACTCACCAAAATAGGTTTTCAAGGTGGACTTGCTGCTTGTTTCTGTCTATGAATTTCACTTTAACAGGTGTCTCCCATGCTAGCCTAGTGCTGTATTCTTGGGATTTTTTCACAGAGCAGAAAAAAAAATTCATATAAATTTTATGTGAAGATGAATACAACTTAGTCCAAAATGTGAGGACTGGATCTTTATGTGGGACGAAACTGGAAAGACCAAAAAGATGGATTAGGATTAAATTAAACTGGCTTTAAGTATTTTTGAAATACTAAATAATTCTGCAAGTTAATGTCATTTTCAAAGTAGTTATGGGGCCCTCGAAAGAAGTCCAGGGCCTCTGATTTATACAAAAAAAAGCTGAAAGGAGGTTGCTGGGGTAGATAATCCTCTTATTACATTGCCAAAATTATTTCAGGGATTGTTCTGTGGAAAAAATTGACCTGGAATTACCCATGTGAAAGGTCTTCCGTTGCTGTCCAGCTCTATCCAACTGCAGATAGTGAGATACCAAAGATAGAGAAAACTTTCTTGCAAGAATTTGCTACTAAACTGCAATCAGCCATTCATTTTGAAAGCTATTGTTAATGTAGAATGAATGTATAGTAACTTTGTTGCTACCTCCAGAAAAGTTAATGTACAATAAACTCTGTAGAATCATGAACTTGGAAGGAAAATATTCCAAGATATGTTAAACAATGAATCATAATCAACCTAGACCAGATAACTTTCAGAGAAATTGCAGCACATAGGCTTTGCTGACACTGGGACATCACTAAGACATCTGGGAAACATTTCCATGCTTAACCATAGCAACCACAAGATATCTATCAAATAAATAAAATATGTAGTCACTTAAAGTAAGGCTACGGTGAATAGCACATTGGAGACTACCTCCTACTTTTACCAAATTATTTTTCAAGGGGATGTACTACTGTTAAGCAACAAGAATTTGGCCTTAAAGGCTCTCCAGATAAAGGCTAATTCAGAACTAAGACATAGTTTGAGCTCCATGTTTTTTTAATCATAGAATCATAGAATCATGTATGTTAGTTGCCCAAAAAAACCCTCCCTCTTTTGCTAATGTTGATGACTTATCTTTTAAAATGAAGTTGGTAGAATTTATTACCTCCTGTCCTCTGAGTCCCACTATTACAGTGTGTAAATCAAGGCACTCTAATCTGATCTACTCTATATGATATTTGTTTGCCTTAGTACACATCTGAAAGGCATTCCCCTCCACTTCTTCATATGTTATACAATTATCACAGATTGCTTCTTTCTCTGTAGTCTCAACCATTCATCTGAACTTATTTGGCAGAACATACCTTTTTGTGCACAGGTGGATTATGTTTTTTTTTTTCTCTCCCCAGTGGTTCTCCACTTCTGTGGAGTGCTGAGCTGCAAACAATCTCCAGTGAACAGATAATTATACAGAATGACTTATTTTTCATCTTTTGTTTGATGCAATTCCTGTTACAGTCATTTTTTTGTTTATGTCTTCATGATGAACATAACTTGCCTAATGTTTAAGCAGAACATGCTTAAACACATCTCCAGCATACTGCAGCTATATTCTAGTTCTGCTCAAGGGGGCAATTTTATAGCAGAAAGCCATAGAAGACAGCCTTTTCATACTCCGTGCCATAGAAAACCTAAACAATCAGTGCTGTTTGTTCAGAGAAGCAATAACTAACAGAAAAATCTGAATCCACAGACATTGTGTTCTGACAGTTTTCTTCTAGGAGCTGGTACATAGAGTCACTCGGTCTTTTTGTTGAAGCACCAGTGAAGTCATCTGTGCATTTGTCTAGCTGGGTTCTGTAAACATCCAAGGTTGGAGGAGGGCAAAGGCATCACTTGGCACAGACTATTGGACTGGCATCCAGTAGTGATGAGAGAAGTGGCAACTGTCATTGCAAGGGCACTTGCTACCACCTTTAATAGGTGTCTGAGCTCTAGGCTGCTGTTTCTCAAATGGCAAGGTTTCAAGTTGAGTTCCACAGCTTGAAGTGAGCTTGCTAACATGTCTGACACAAAAATGCAACAGACATTAAATGTAAGATCAGAGTACAGTAAAACATATTTTAAGGTAGTCAGTCTGATTACTTCATCTGTGATGGTTTTATCAGGTGAATTCTGTGAAAGCTGACACAGCACACACAGTTGTTGGGTGTGATAGGGGATGTCATTTGTTAGTAGTGATTGAAAAGGACAGTTTTCCTGCTGCAAGAGTACAGGTGGTGGTAAAGATGTGCCAGGAAGCATACCAGCAAACTGCTTGCTTTGATTCTGCCCCTGTTGCACAATGCAGCTGCCCAGTCTTGCACAGGCAGTGGGAGCAGAGACAGGAGCCCTGGCTCCATCTCTACACAACCAGGAAGCATCCCTATACTCTTCCCAGGATGATAGGTGGACTGTTTAGTGGATGAGGAATTGGCTGAATGGTCACATCCAGAGGGTAGTAGTCAACAACTCAATGTCCAAATGGAGATTGGTGACAAGTGGTGTCCCTCAGGGATCCATATTAGCACCAGTACTGTTTAATATCTTCATCAATGACATGGACAGTGTAATCAAGTGCGCCTTTGATTTGCAAGTTTGCAGATGTCACCAAGCTGTGTGGTGTGGCTGCCACACCTGAGGGACAAGTTGGAGTTCAGAGGGGTCTGGACAAGCTCAAAAAGAGGGCCAGTGTAAACAGCCCAGGAAGTCAACCATATCCTGGGCAGCACCAAAAGAAGCATGGCCAGCAGGTCAAAGGACTATTCTGCTCTCTACTCTGCTCTGGTGAGACCCCACCTAGAGTATTTTGTCTGGTTGTGGAGCCCTCAGCACATGAAGAACTGTTGGAGCAGGTCAAGAGAAGGGACACAAAAATGATCAGAGTACTGGAACACCTCTCTTAGGAGGACATGCTGAGAGAGTTGGGGTTGTTCAGCCTGGAGCAGGGAAGGCTCCAGGGAGACAGTAGCCTTCAGGCACCTAAAGGGGGTAAAGCTGGAGAGGTACTTTATATCAGGGAACTTAGTGACAGGACAAGGGGTAATGGCTTTAGCCTCAAAGAGGGTAGATCTAGATTAGGTATAAGTAAGATTTTTTTTTTACAATGAGAGTGGTGAGACATTGGAAGAGGTTGCCCAGAGAGGTGGTAGCTGTCCCATCAACCTGATCTAGTTGAAGTCCCTGTTTATTGCATGGCAGTTGGACTAAACTACCTTTAAAGTCCCTCTACTATGATTAAATCACATTCTAGGATTCTATAATCTTAAGATGAGCGGCTATACTTCAAGAAGTTGAATGTTCCCTAGGGGTAGCTTAAAACTGCCTTTTAAAGTGAAAGCATAGTACTTTTTTCGCTCTCAGTCCAACCAACATATGTGTGTTGGGGAAAAGTCCCATGTACAAAAGCCAAAAGAAAGGAAGAATATACCCATGAAATATAAAGAAAAATAAACAAGATATTTCAGACTGGACTGAGTGTTGTGGTTAATTTAATATTACAGGTAGAAGGCATACGGGATGCTTAAGCAGTAAGTCAATATACTAACTAATGCAGTGACTGACAAACCTAACTGTATGTTGTGATCGCTTTTACACTAAAGTGTGCAGTAGCAAGATTTATGCAGGCAGTGGGTATGCTGCAACATAAATAAGGATAAGCAAGTTGCTGGTTTTCGTAGTGCTAAAGTAGTGCTTTTAGTAATGACACACTTAACAAAGCAATCTGAACAGGGAGATGAGCACGTCTAAAGGGAGTTTTTAAACCCACCAGTGCTGGGTTGTCCCATCCTCTCTTTAAGGGGTCACAACAGAGCAACATGCTGATAATTTGGCTTTATGTTTGAGGCTCTGTTTCTTCATTTGGAATAACATGGAGTTTTAATTCTCTTTTGTCTTTTAAAATGGCTGGCTAGAGATGTGAAGTCCCACCGCTTCTCTGGGTCTGTGGTTCTTCAGAATAAGAATGACACACAAACACCACCATATCATTTCAGTTTTTACCTCATAAATTTATTTGATAATGACAGAGTATAACTGCTCTGTTACCTCTAATAGTTCAGTTACACCTAAAATAAAACATTATTTTTACCCTGAAGATCTTTGAGTCCAGTAGAAAAAGTAGGAAAATGTCAGCATGATGCAGTTTGTTGTAGACATCCAACATGAAACATTACATGATCTCCTCTACCTGGACTACTTGGAACACAGCATGAAGAAGAATAAATTGGACTTTAAAATGTTGAAAATTAGTTGCAGAAATAATGATTGACAAGACAAATTCTGGATAAGTCTTCTTAAGATCTGGGTAAGTTGTTAAAATGGGCTGGTAACGTGAACCTATACAGTATGTGCTTGTGATTAGACACCAATGTTATAGAAATATCCTAAGTCCTATCTTTTCTTTTATTGTTAAAATATTTCATCTACTTTTTATTTACTGCATCTGAAAACATTAGTAACAAAAGAATTAAAGGATTTCACGCTTCATTGGGAGTACAAATATGAATGTCAAAAACTGCAAGCAGGATTACTCGCATCAAGAACACCTAGGACTACACACACTATGCCTATATTTTTTTTGGTTTTTGTATTATCTGTTCATGGAAGCTTTGATGGAAAAGCCTCAAAACATAGCTTTGGACTATCTGTCTCTCTCACTTTTCTTAAAGAAGGCATAACTGTATCTTTCTCCCCTGAAAGACTGACACGATTGAGGTTATAATTAAAGACTAACCAGCAGAAATGCTCCATCTAAGTTGGCTTGCACAACACATTCAGCTGACCTTGGCAGAAAGTGTAGAGATCCTCTGCATTCATGGAAGATAATACAAGATGTGTAGTGTGGCCAGGCAAGTGGGTCAGAAGTTTTTAATCCACAAGGCATCTTCATTTGACTATCATCTGCCCCAGTTGATGCATCTCTAGGTGAAGACCCCTGGCTTTGTAAAAGTGAACTGAACAGTTTCAAATGTCCCACACATTACATGCATGCAAAGTTCAAGCTAAGAGTTATAAAACCTCCATTCCTTTTCAGTTTATTCAACTAGTTTGAAATAAATCAGGACACGGCAAAGCCAAAATTCAAATTCTTGTGTGCTGCTTTCAGCTCCACTGAACTCCAAGACTAGATTCCATGTTCTAAGGAAAATCTTTTCCAAAGGCTTGGATCAGAAGTCCTCTAGAAGCAAGCACAGAGCTGTTTAAAGTATGAAACATGGAAAGCAGCTCTGCAAAACAATCTCTACGCTGTTTATAATTTCCTGAATGCAAATTGTTCTACTATTAAATTTTCTTCGCTTAGTTTGAATTTCAATCATAGAATATCTGAAGTTGGAATAGACCCATAATGATCATTGAGTCTAATATGAACCCAACTCCGCTAAGTCCAACTCCACTTTCCATGAACTAGTGCAATCTTGCATCAACTGGACTTTGCTAGTTTCTATCAGTTCTTAGGCAGCTCTGCCTGCTGTTTAAATTTGAAACGGTGCAAGAAAGATTCCTGAAATACTTCAGTTTGACGTTTATAGGGAAAAAAAGATGTTTCTCCAGGGGTGCAACTTTGTAACAAAACTGTATTAGGATTCCTTGTTTGTAAAAACTGTTAGCTATTAAACTTCACATCTGCAAATATCTTCTAGAAACTGACACACCTGTCCATATTCACAGAAATGCTATTTTTGCACTCTTTGTGTTACAAATTGCCTGACACCTATTTTTACTGATGTAAAGATGTTCTTACCTGCTTGCTCAGCCATGCTTGCTGCTATACCTGATCTTTAAACTGTTCTTGCAGAAATGAGTACAGCACTAAGGTCATATTAATGTCAATAGGCACGGGTACTTGCACTGAGCATTTAAGTTATCCATCTCCCAGAGAAAGAAATTAAATGTATTTTATTGAAAACACTGTCATGCTCCATGACAGTGAGTGTCATTGCTGTGGAGAAGATACCAGATAGGAGAGCCAGAGGCCAGACCCCCCCCCCCAGGTATGGGGAAGTATTTAGGGTAGTGACTTCAGTTACCTGGCTGTTTTCAGTCATGTTCTTGGCTATAGAAATTAGTATGTCAGGGAAGGTGGCTAAGGCTGGACAGATATTAAAGAACTTGAATAATGTGTTAAGAATAGCATGTATGAAAGGCACCTGTTCCTCAGTTCTGACACCACTGAGAAATCTGTGGCTCTGTGAAATCAAGTCAAAAGGGATTCCACTAACTTTGTCATGGGATAACTCTGTCTGGAGAGACAGGCAACACAGAATCGATCCTTTATGCAGCCAGCACCTAGTCAGAGCTAAGAAATATCCATTTCTTCACTGCATATATTATACCCTGTAGCTAGTTTTAATTTCCAGAAGTTCAGACAAAAAGGTTTTATGCTTTGATTTCTATGTGTTTCCCATCTCCATATAAATTCTGTAATGTATACAGGGAGTTGGCTGAAAGTGCAATAAATAGGAAGAGAATGGACCCACTTCAGCATGGTGGTAGCTGAATTATATTCCCATGAGATCTTATATGTACAACCAACTTCTGAAGCATTTCCTATAGTTGACAGCTTCAGCTTCAACACTGTAGCAAGCAGCTAGTTAACAGAGATAAACAAGGCATTCCTTACTGCCCCAGGTTTTTCCAAGAAGAGTGTCATTTTGTTTTAATTCCATACCAGCCTTGAATAGTAAAGACTCAGCACAGAGACCACCCTTACCTTCCCTCTGTTCTTTTTTCACTGCCTTCCACTTAATTTCTTCCGCATGAAACCACTGCAACAGCTATTTAAAAATAAACAAGTAAAGATACTAATTCTAGATTTGTAACTTGTTAACCAAATAATTTTTTAATAAAATAAACTTTGTTTCTAACATAGTTTAAGTTGTCAAGGTATTGCACAAGTCAAATAGGTGTATCAGTGCATAGATTTTCCTCCAAGTTTGAATATACTGCACTTAACTGGAGCTGAGAAAATGAAATTGTGATTAACTTCTCTGTGCTAAAGAACTTACTTGCTTGGAAAAGGGTTTAGGTTTTGGAGTTTTTTGCTGTGCACCTATATTAATACAGAAGCACTTCACAGTTATACAGTTCTTTAAACTTTGCAACTTAGTGTCGCCTTCTGCATAAGAAAAGGCACAGAATTGATTGTACTTTATAGCAGGAACTGACAACATACAGAAGGAGTAATAAGACAGGGAAGTCTGGTCAAAATGGGGAACAAAATATTTCTTGAAGGCTTGGTGGGCAGCAAAAGCTTCATTGTCCTCTGCAGCCCTCATGATTCAGTGTGTTTCAGCCAACAGGATGAAAGATTTTTTTGTAAGGAGACCATACAAGGAAGGACTGCTCTCTAAGCAGCTGCTCCTAGTGTCAGAGAGCTGGATCTATTTTACGGCATTAAGATCACCCTTTAAGCCTATAGCAATAGTACTGTAGGTGTTGATGTCCTGATGGCTTGTGTGATGCACTTCAGAATTCCTGTCTCCCCTTTTCTGCACTCATATTCTTTTTTTCCTTTTTCTCCTCCAGTCAGGGCCTTGGAAGAACACTAGGGAATGTTACAGTAAG
Source organism: Tringa tobata (assembly GCA_033628505.1). Taxonomy (NCBI): domain Eukaryota; kingdom Metazoa; phylum Chordata; class Aves; order Charadriiformes; family Scolopacidae; genus Tringa; species Tringa tobata. Next base: position 823,889 of record JAHREE010000430.1, read on the forward strand.
TCAAGAGAGCAGAGCTAATGATGGTAAAAGGGCAATGCCCCATCCCACATGATGGTTCTGAACTCAGTGACATAAAAAGTATACCTCTTCCCTTATCCCAGATAAATTTGCTTATTAAATACAGATTTGCAGACAAAATGTTTTTAGAATCCCTCCATTTTGGTTTATCTAAAAACCAGTTACATCACCAACCCTGCCTCTCCCCAAAAGCCCCAAACCAAAATGAAGAAAATCTCTTCAACTATTAATGTAACTTAAAAATTAAGAAGGGAGTGGACCAAGAATTAGTTCTATTTCAGAGACTATCACTGTATAATAACATCTTTCATGGAGGCACTATAAAAGTGCTCCTCACAGCAGAGTTACTATCACAGAAAGCAAAAAAAAAATTAATGCAAGCACCAAACTAAATGTAGTAAAATAAGATGGCAAATTAATATAGTAAATATGTAGGTTTAAGGTCCATGTCATTTGGTACAGGTTCACAAATCTGTGCAGTAAACATCTTTCAGAAATGCAAAGATGTATTTATGTTCTTCTGTAATTCACAGTCCAGCAGAATATATGTCTTGCTCCTAAAATAGATAACTTGCTGACAAACTAACCTGTCATTCCACTGCTTGATGGAGCAGAAGAACTGACATCTGTGCCAATTTCATTTGAGGAATAAGTCACTGTAATCCTCAGCCCTGTATCCAAGCCTATATACTCCTGATTTGTGCAGTAAGCAAAAACTACAGATGTGTGTGTCAGGTGGAGGCCAGCATTTCTCCAGTTAGCAAAAAGGTACATCTAGAAAGATACAAGGTACTATCTCCAAAAGGAAGTGTTCTTTAATTACCTTTTTTTTTTTTTTCAGCAGTAGACCTGATATTCAAGACATTCCTAATGCAAGAGTAAACAACAACTTCCTGACACAGGTGATCAAGGAGTCAAGAAAAGAGGTGCTTGTTTGGATCAGACACAAAACAGTAGGAACTAATTAGCGATACGAAGATTGATGACAGCCTTATCTGCACTGACCACAAGATGGCAGAGGTCAGGATCCTGCGAGGCAGCAGCTGAGCAGATAGCAGGGTCACAACCCTGGACTTTTGGAGAGCAGACTGTAACCCCTTCAGAGACCTCCTGGGAAAAATCCCATGGCAGACAGCCCGGGAGAGAAGAGGAGTCCGGGAGAGACGGTGGACTTTCTAGGATCACCTCCTCCAAGCTCAAGAATGGTCCATGCCAACAAGCAGAAACCAAGCAAAGCGGGCAGGAGGCCTGCATGGATGAGCAAGGAGCTCCCGACTAGACTGAGGCATAAAAGTGAGGTGTACAGGAGGTACAACACCCTCAGGTATTCCAAGGTCCTAAGACCAGTGATAAAGTCCAGAGTGATATAGACTCATCCTCAGTGGAAAACAATCAGGTTAGGAAGCATTTTAAAAAGGTCGATCTATACTTTGTCTTTGATGTAATGGAGCAAGTAATCCTAGAAACCATTATAGACAAGAAGGTGACTGGGAGTACTCAGCATGGATTTATGGAGAGGAAATCCTGCCTGAACAACCTAATGGCTTCCTACAATGTGGCGGCTTGCTCAAAGGACATGGAAAGAGCTGTGGATAGTGATATTCTGGACTTTGGGAAGATGTCTGATTCTGTATCCCAGAACATCCTCAAAGGCAAACCGGTGAAGTGTGGGGTAGATAAGTGAATGGTAAGCTGGACTGAAAACTGTCTGAATGGGCAGACCTAAAACACTATGGTCAGTGGCATAAAGACCAGTTGGAGGCCAGTAATGAGGGTTGCCCTTCATGACAGTAAAAAATCCTGCTTACCATCTTCATTAATGTCAAGGAACATGCAGCAGAGTGCAACCCCAGCATGTCAGCACTGGAACAGAAATTGCCCAGAGAAGTTGCGGGTGTCCCATCCCTGGAGATGTTCAAGGCCAGGTTGGATGGGACTTTGAGCAACCTGGTCTCATGGAAGAACACAAGTGGAAGGTCTTCCTATCTGTGTCAGGGGGTTTGGAACTAGATGATCTTTAAGGTCCTTTCCAACCCAAACCATTCTATGATTCTATGATCCTATGATATAAAAAGGTGAGGAGTGACTGATGTACCAGATAGATGTGCTGCTAACCAGAGGGACCTGGACAGGTGGGAGAAATGGGCTGACATGGTGCCAGCAATGGTTCCTTGTGGTATAGAATGCCAGTGGCATCCTGGGCTGCAATAGACCATTGCCAACATGTGGAGGGAGATAAGCTTATTGAAGCATATGTGGATTCTGCATGCAGTCCTTGATTCCCCAGTGAAGGAGAGACATGGATGTTCTGGAGTGAGTGCAGTGATGGCCACAAAGATGATGAAGATACTGAAGCATCTGTCATATGAGGAGAGGATAAGACTGCTGGGTGTGTTCAGGCTGGAGAGGAAAAGGCTCAGAAGGATCTTAACTATGTCTATAAATACAAAATGTGGGGTGGGGGGTGGAGGACTGGGGAGTAAAGAGGATGGAGGCAGACTCTTCTTGGTTGTATCCAGTGGTGGGGACAAACTGAAATACACAAAACTCCACCGAAACGCAAGAAAACACTTTTTTCCCATGAGTGTGGTCAAACACTGGAACAGGTTTGCCAGAGTGGCTGTGGAGTTTCCATCCTTGAAGATACTGAAAACCTAATTGGCACAACTTTGAGGAACCTGTTGTGGCTGACCTGCTCTGAGCAGGTGGTTGGACTGGGTGATCTCTGGAGACACTTCCCAGCCTCAATATTTCTGTGTTTCTTTAATCAGCATAACACGTTTAGCAACATTTTAAGAAACCTAGTGGAGGACAGTGTGTTGGGACAGATGTCCTGAATGCAGAGGCTTCTCATTTTCCAGCTCCCAGTGGTTTTGACTAAAATCTTCCAAAGACTCATTTGAGTACTTAAAGAAAAGCCATGTAATCAACTGCTGCTAATCACAGGGGATAAAAGGAAAAAATTAAGTCTTGCAGAACCAGGGCTATGTAATATTGCTTGGGCCAGAAATACGACTTGCAAGCTGGAAATTATTTCTGACCTGGCAAAGATAGCTTGTACCCCACAGATGAAAGACCCCGTGTGAGTGCAAAGCAATGCTGTACTCTGGCAGGTTTCCTGTTTTGGTTTGGTTTTTTTCCAAAAGTGTTATGGATATAATGTCAACAGAATTTCATACAGTGATCACTTTCTATTTTATCCATGGGAAAGGCCTTCCATCCTCCTCAGTTACAACATTAAACTATTTTTCCTAGTCCTTAGATTATAAAGGACTGTCTGATTTCTCTTTGCAGCCTGTGGTCTAGAGGACAAAGCACTTGTTGGTCAAGGCACGCATAGTCTTCACTTAATTTTGGCTATCAGCCTGCTGTGTGGCTTTGGGCAAATTATTTCACGGTCTGAATTGCCTTTGTAAAGTGGGGACAGTGACACTAGCATCCTTTTGAAAGGGGTTTCAGATGTACTTCATGTAGGACCCAGCAAGTAAGAACTGAACAGGCTGTGCTTTAGTGCCAAAGATGAAGCTTCTCTGTGCCTGGGGAGATCAAAAACTCTCTGACGCATGAATCAACTGCAGTAGAGATAAGAACATATTAATGTCATTATACAAGGCACTGGCAACATTTCCCCAGCACACTGTGCACGTTTCTTGCTGCCCATGCTTAGGCAAGATTTACCTCAACTGAAAAAGGTATAGGACAGCATTGGCAAATGATTAGGAAGAGGGGACATAAACTACTTTGACTTGCTTAGTATAGCAAAACCTTTGTTTTGTTAGAGGTTATGACTTCTCCAGAGAAATCAACAGGAAAGAAGGAGGAGATCTGAGCAAAAAAAAACAAGAGGGAAAAGAAATCAACTAACTAGTGTTGGCATGGGAACAAATGGGCAGTGCCTGCAGAACTACACCAGAAATGAAAAGTTCTTCCCTTCCAGACAAGTGAAGTTGTGTGTGCTTAAGCTAATAGCATAACAAGATCACAGGGAAGCGCCTGGTTGCTTTATAAACAGTACTTGCTGCTGTGATTACTGGTGATACCTGGGACAGGTTTCAGTGACAGGAGAAAATGTGTTATGGAGCTGCTTTTCTGTCCCCCTACTTTGCCTGTTTCCTATTCCTTCTCACTCCCCACATCCACACCACCCTCCCACCTTCACCTGGTGGCAGTAGCAACACGGACCTGAGCAAAAGTAAAATGGGGGCATCCAGGTCCATGCTTTATTAAAGACCACTGTGTGGTAACATTTTTTAACATCCTGCTCTAAAAAATGACTTGGGCAAGGGCAACACAGGGCTAGTTGAATGAAGCCTGTAAGCACTATGATAACTTGGAATAAATGGTGAAAGCTTTTAACTGTAATTAAATCCACTGGAAATGTAATTTTTAAATGTCTCATCCAGAAGGAAAAACATTATGTGTATGTTCTGTCAGTGCTGAATTATTTGCACTAATCCTTATAAAACAGTCTTGTGTGATGACTAGGATTTTACTTTCCCAGTTGATAAAATAAAAAGCAGATGGGATAAATGTGGCTGCCACAGATGTGGCTGCTATTTCTTCATAATCTGCCTGCCTTTGAGCAAACTGTAACATAGATGGTGAGATGCTGGATCCTGTCCAATGATGAAAAATTCTCCTCAAAGCTACAGTATGCTTTCAAGCTGAAAACGTAGTCTGGGCTCTGAAAAACCTGCTTTCACAGCCTTGTTTAACTCTGTCATTGCTGGCTTTACAGTACTCAAGGTCTGTGACTCAAATGGAAAGAAATATGGATTTCCCTCTGCCTTCACCCCAAATAGCCAGGGCATTGGCCACCATGGCAGTTATATGTGGCAGTGTCTGAGGAGCCTGCTCATCTAACCCATGTGCTGTGGGAGACCCAGAAGATCACAGTTCTATCCCTGCCCAGGAAGATGAGAAGGGGTTGAGAAGGTGAGAGGCTGTCCAGCAGAAGCATGTTGGATATATCTGTATAAATTCAACAATAAAATCAGAGGGACAGGTGAAGGAAAGGGGAGACATTTTCCTTTCCAACTTCATACAAAATTTAGAAAACATAGGAAAACTTCTTAAACACTTTCAAGTTTGAAAAAAGCTCAAGTTATACAATTTCTTTCTTTTTTCAAATGACACTTAAGGACTTGCCTATAGAATAGTCAGTCTCTAAACCTGGATTAAAAATAACAAAGGTAATTTGATATTTCCTGAACTTTATAAATTAACATCTAAGCATCCTTTCCCTGACTCAGTGCCAGCACCCAGTTATGGGGTGCTTCAAAGGAAAGTCCAGAAGCCCCTGTAATTGGTAATTACGGAGCAAGATGCCCTGTGGGGAAGCTTCTTCTTCACTCTTGTCATTTAATAGTTGAGTTACACTCCTAAGCACAGGTGCTTATACACAAACAGCTTGATGTATCTCTGCTTCCTTGGGCTGTGCCAGAAATTCAGAGAATTTATTTTCTTACCCTTGTTGAATGCTCTTAATTATCTTCTTCTTTGTCAGAACTGTGGGTAAAGGGGTAGTCATGGCTGTAGTAATGATGGAAGAAGTATAGAAGAAGCCTAGCTCAGCAGCTCTGCCTGAGAGAAACATGCTCCCTCCTATTAAGCCAACGGTGGCAGGACTGGAGCTCCGAGGAGCTAGAGCACCGTTTCCTCTATCTCTACAAGAACACAGAATGGTTGACTATGGAAGGGACCTTATGTAGAGGACAGCTAGTCCACCCTCTCTGCTCAAAGCAGGGTCAGCTCAAGCAAGTAGCTGAGAGGTGTGTCAGCAGGTTTTTTTTATTCTTCCACCAGTGAAGACTCTGCAACCAATGATATCAGACAGCTCCTTCAGCACTTAGTGCATCCCATCAGATCCCATGGATTTGTGTAGGTCCAGTTTGTTTAATGCTTACTAACCTGATTGCCTATAAGTCAACATCGCCCTGGACTTTCCCCTTGGTCTCAGGGATCAGGGATTCCTGAAGGCACGGAGTAACTTGAACTTGAACTTTTCTGTATTCTTTGTCATCAAATCCTTCCTCCATGTAGTCACAGACCCTCATTTTATCTAGGATGTCCTTTACTCCTGATGACACTGTAGAAATCTTTCTTACCTTCATATCCCCTGCCAGACTAAACTTTAGGTGAGCTTTGGCTTTCCTGAACCCATCCTTCCACAGTAGACAGCTTCTCTATATTCCTCCTCCTCGGTCACCTGCCCCTGCTTCCACCTCCTATACACCTCACTTTTATGTCTCAGTCTAGTTGGGAGCTCCTTGCTCATCCATGCAGGCCTCCTGCCCGCTTTGCTTGGTTTCTGCTTGTTGGCATGGACCATTCTTGAGCTTGGAGGAGGTGATTCTAGAAAGTCCACCGTCTCTCCCGGACTCCTCTTCTCTCCCGGCCTGTCTGCCATGGGATTTTTCCCAGGAGGTGTCTGAAGAGGTTACAGTCTGTTCTCCAAAAGTCCAGGGTTGTGACCCTGCTATCTGCTCAGCTGCTGCCTCCCAGGATCCTGACCTCTGCCATCTTGTGGTCAGTGCAGATAAGGCTGCTCCAGTCTTTACATCTCTGACCAGTTCTTCCTTGCTTGTAAACATGAGGTCCAGCAAAGCATTTTTCCTGCTTGCCTCCTCAAACACCTATGTCAAGAAATCATTGTTGACGCACTTCAGAAACCTTTTGGACCATTGGTGCCCTGATGTGCTGCCCCTTCAGCAGACATCAGGACCTCTAAATGTGAGGCTTTTTCTAGATGTTTGAAGATGTTCCTCGTCTATTTCTTCCGCCTGAGCAGGTGCTATCTGACACAGACACCCACTGCAATATCGCCCACATTGGTGTGCCCTCTAATCTGTAAAGTCTCAGGTGGATTTTTACCTGTGAGCAGGCAGAGCTCCATGTATACCCACTGCTCACTCACACAGACTGAATGCAACACTCTGTAAGGGCTGAAAAACTCAGTTTTGATACAACAACGTTGCTTTCAAACTTGCAGATGAGCACAATGTAGGCTATGAAATCTATGCATTTTTGATTATGGGTTGTATACAATTGGCAAGATATCATCTGTGTTTTGATCCTTGTGGAGGGCAAACGTTTCACTTCTCAGTACCCAGATCTTAAATGAAATCCTGCTGCAGACATAAATTAAACCTTGTATCTATGGTTCTGTATAAAGAAAATGTTCGGTTAGCCTGGATTTTTTTACCACTGCTGGATAGCCTTAGAAAACAAATACGAAGTCTAAATAAAAAGCAATACTGACATTATCTGAATGTTTAAAATCTGTTTATGTGATTAAAGAAGCCGTGCAATCCTGGAAGGGGTCTTCCATTTTACTGTCTCCCGGAGGATATGTGATAAGAGGTATTAAGATGGCAGTTTAAGATTATTTTATGAACTGCACAATGAGGACTTTTGAGTGACTGTGAAACTAAAGTGGCTCTTAAATGTGCACCTGCACAGCATGAGCCAGAAATCAATGAGTTCTGGCTGTGGCAGTACCATCATCTCCCTGTATTACCAAACCCTGCAGGCAAAAGCCACGAAGCTCCAGTTCTTTCACTTGCTGTGCTTGGACTGCTGCTTCTTGCCATTACTTTGCACAGACATTTCTAAGCCACACACCAAGACCTTCTCACCTGCAAATAGCTGCCCCAGGGTTGTAACCACACATAAGGTGAAGCCACACACCTCACCTGGGATTCCCCACATCCCTTTGCTAAAGGGATGTTGCGAAACCACTCATTGCAAGAGTCTTCACTGTCTGGGACTTGCCCTTTTTACTCAACTACTATGCAGTTCTGTGAAAGGTTCCGCCCCGAAATATGCGCATATCTGTCTGGCTTCTTGTCACAAGCTATGTCACCACGTGCCTTTGCAGCTGGCCAGGTGAGACAGGAGAAGATGTACAGCTACAAAAAACATGTAATTCATCCTGCTGCTCTAACTTGTTTCTCTGTCCATCTGTTACCAAAATGCTTTGGGAAAGTTGGGAAAATCTTCTGCATAGCAGAAGACTTAAAAAAGTTACTTGAATTTATGTGCTTTTGAAGGATGAGGGGACATGAAGGAGTTCTCCCTACTATGCCGTCTGACAGCACCCTATATCCTAATTTCACTGATTGTCACGTTCTCCTTCAGAAGTATCTTTGGAATTGGTGCATATTGGCCATTAATGTGCTGGGTGTAAAGAGGGAATCATTGTTTCCAGTCTCAGCTGTTTTTCTGGGTGTCACTATCTACGTGCCACTGACTTTGCAGTCTTCACTTGGACTACATCTTGTCAGCCCTGGGCTTTCCTCATCTCACAGTCAGGGTGCACCAACACCGTGGAACCAGCCAGCAGCTAGGAGCTGGTTTAGTCTGAATCAGCGCCAGTGGTAAACTTTCTGGCTAGCAGTATTTCAGGTAGTTCTAGACAAGTGTGTTTGTGTGTCACCAGTGCTTATTCACTGTACTATAGTTCAATAGCAGAAGTAATCTGAAGACAGAGCTCTTTCAGTTTATCACTGATTTTTTAAAGCCTAATCCCAAGTATTTTTTTTTCCTCTGGAAGTCTCAAAGCCCCTGTAGATCTACCCAGAAAAAAGGGTAAAAACAATGGAGCCAAATTAATGAAAACTTTTTTTTTTTCCTCATACAGTTGGTACTATTAAGTCATTGTCAAAGTCAGAGGCACTGTCACCTTTGCACTCACACCCAAACAAGGCTACAGAGATAGCCAAAGCACATCAAAACCTTGTGGGAGGGATGAACAAGGTCAGACATTGGTGAAAAGAAACTTTTCTGGATAATGCTTGTTACTCAATGCTACCCAGTGGCTCAAAAAAAAAAGAAATATTGTGGCTTCAAAGAGTCTAAGAGTCTGCTGTAGGCATAATAATCTCTCTACTAACACTCATATCTTTAGGAATAAAGGGAAGAAAGGACAACTTTGACGGAGTTTTCTTGTTAAGGAATTACTGCAAAGGTTAGCGTTTAAAAATACACTTTATCAGCAGCTGACCAGCAGCAGCTAGAAGACCAGGATGTTTGACTCCTCTGGGTCTTGTAGTCACTGATCTGTCCAGTGCATTTCTGGTCACACACGGGAATCAGTGCTGATGATTTGCCGGCAGCTTTGGAGGTAATAAATGGGTTCTGCAACAGCCAGCATGTGGTCGGCACCACACTGCTGTATCTTGGAAAATCAGAGGCCCCCGCCCCAAGCCCCATCACTGGTGAAAGTTGTTCCAATGAAAGCAGCCAGAACCACTAGCCTGAACCTTTTTTTGAATTAAAGTATTTCTTGGTCTGCTGGAGATGTTAATACAAAAGACAGCCAGAGCCAGAACTCAAATTAGTCCCAGACAAGGTTGGTTTAACATGCCAGAGAAGTGATGGAAGCAAGGAGCTTTCTCTCCCTCTCTCATGGTGATCCCACAGAGCTGTGCGGTTCAAACTAAAACATCATCTGCTGGATTACCTGATGAGTCCCACCCTTTTTGCTCAGAACAAAGATGGGGAGATGTTTGTGTTTGTATAATGGTAAAACTCTGTGCGTATTTAAATACTGAGCTTTTTCTTTTTCTGCTGGTCTAGTGTCAGGGACAGTGGCAGATGTGTTAAATTTCATCTGGTTTTGCTCAGCGCTACTTACAGCACTCCAAGACAGACTGGCTGAGAAAAGGAGTGTGAGGATGCTTATTACTGCACGTCTCTTCTTGGAGGCGGCTTGTAATCAGCATATATTAACACAGCTACACCCTTAAAGCCACACAGGGTAGATGTATAAGGCCAAAATGAAATATTGCTTCTCCTGGAAACTTGGCATAAATTTAATTTTTTTAATGAACTAATTTATTTTTGAAGTATTTCTACCATACAAGAACTGATTGCTTCCCACAAGTTTATGACCCATATCCTTCCATTAGCGTAGGACTATATCCTCTTGCAAGTTTATGAAAGAAGGATGCTTCCTTACAGTTTGCTGTGCACTTTGAACCTGCTTTGCCTGCTGCACCTTCCTTTACAGCAGGTCCAGCTCTGAAGGTAACAAAGTCATGACCAGTTTCCCTGCCAGCTTAGCTGGGAGCAGGCTTAAGCTCAGTGTCCTGGAAAAGTTTCCACAGAGCCACCAGCCCACCTGAGCTGAGAAGATGTAGGGGGCTGTAACCTAGTACAGAGGGCCTCATTAACTCTTCTGAAAAGTGAGGTTGATCTGCCATGCTCCAGTGTGGTGAGGTTCCCCCAGTGCTACCAGTGTCAAGGTGGTGTGGGGCTGCCTGAACTTCTCCAGATGTAGATGACATCCAGGGGCGACCAGGTGGGACAGAGCACTGCAGCCACCCGTGGGAAGCTGAACACAGAGAAAACCAAAGCTGTGGGGAGCAACGTGTCAGTGGCAAACCCAAAGCAAATAAGATGTACAACAAAAGCCTAGATGAAGCCAATGGCAAAACTGTCCCACATTTCTGTGGAACAGAGCCCCAGCAGGGGCCATGCTCTTCACTGAGGTGGTGAGGACCAAGATGTCCCTTACAGCTGGGGCTGTGGAGAGGTGCTGAGCAGAGGGAGGGGGTCCAGCTGCAGTGGGACCCTGGCTTTCAGCCTGCAACACGTGGGAAGGGTGCAGACACCAGTGAGGCCTGCCAGAAATAATTAGGAAAAAATATTTTGTGGAGGTCACTGGGGTGGCATTTCCCTACTCCCTCCCCCAGCCCCTTTATGAAACACTAATCACAGCATTCAGATGTGAGCCTTATTGTAAGAGACATTATTTGCCATAAGCAGCTCTCAGGAACAGGCTGACCTCCTCTGGCACAGGGGCACTTTCTAGGACTTCACAGTTCCAGAGCAAGATTGAATTGTCCTTTTTCTGAACTATCAGGCCATGCCACCCTGTGTTTTGTTCGGGGAAGAATAAATTCAGCATCATGAACTGTGTATGTACAAAGTTGTAAATACCTCACAGAATAGAAAGCAGAGACCATTCAATATTTGGGAATTACACAGACAATAGATTATTTTTTTATTCAAAACATAAAGAATAGAATATTTTCTCCAGCCTTTCAGATTTTCTTTTTAAGAATTTTACAAGAAGTAAAGCAGACAGAGAGACTTAAGATGCAAGTCAGAACGTATCATGGAATCACAGAATTGTTGAAGTTGGAAGGGACTTGGAAGTATTTCATCTGGACACCCAGCAATACTTTTTCATTTCTGGTGTTTTGGGGGAGTTTATTTAACAGGACTGAAAAAGTTTTATATGAACATATAATGCATAATGCATTATTCTAGGAAGATATAATGCAGATATAATGGATCAGCAGGACATAAATGTATTCAGCTATGCTATATAATTTAAAATGAGGGAAGCCTCTCAGTGTTTGCTTTCAAAGAAAAGAAAGGAAACTTCAAAATTCCTGCCTACGGATAAGGGAAAACTTCCCAATTTTTTCCTCCATTCTCCAGTGGTATGTTCAGAAGAACCTGCAACATGAAACTGTAAAAAAGAAAGTGAAAAACAAAACCTTCCCAGAAGTCCAGCAGTGTCTTTGAATGTTTTTAGTATCTTTTCTGCCCCCATTTGATAATATAAATTGTTACATACCTAATATGTAATTCCTAAGACCTAATTTCAGGCATAGGGGTTTTGCTTGGCTTCTGGGAATGTGCTCTCTCTCTTTGCCTCTCACTCCCAATAGAAGAATGGGAAACATTCATAGAAAAAGAAAATGACATCACTGCAGTTTCAGTCACAGTATCCTACTTCCCTTTGCTCTCTAAATGGAAAGGTGGTATTAAAGAATGCAGGTAAAATTGCATCAGGTGTGCCTCTGCCCATCAGTACCATGAAGGGGGAGCCAGGCCAGCATGTATGGCAGGAGCAATGTCCTGCTGGTGACATCCTGCTACTGCTTGGAGAAGCAGTGGCACTAGCCCGTGCTTTTATCAAGCTTGTCAGATTTAGAGTTTTTCTAAGCACAGTGGCTTGCCTTGAAGACTACTGAAAATTTTACAGACTTCTATGTACTAAATATTTATGTACGCCTAGCACTTGCATACATTTTGCAACTGTGTAGATGAGCCATCCTGGACACATACTTGAGGACAGAGTTAATTCTTTCAGCTGTACCCTGTTTGCTGCCTTGTCATGCTACCCATGGGGATGATGCAGAATCACATCCTTCACAGTGGATGATGTTTTAAAGCTGAAAGTGTGTATGGTGCAATAAATCCACTTTATTTTCCTATTTCTCTGGCTGGTGTGCTAGGAGGGCTGACTTTCCAGAACAGCTTCTTTCTGACCGTGAAGGACTGCAGACTATAAGTATCAACAATCACAAGTTCCCACAGAGGCTGTGGCCACCTGTTCATTCTCACCAGGGGTGATAGCTCCTTCTCCAGACTTCCAGAAATGTCTATAAACCCGGATACAGCAAGTGTCTCTTCTGTGTTGTCGTAACAATTGCAAAATGTACAATGGCACTGCGTTATAAGCAAAATCTAGCAACATTTTCAATGTCTTGCTTTTGATTCACTCATGTCTAATATAACTGATTTCAGGGCAGGTAGTAACAAATTAATCTCCAAATTCCACCCTAAAATCAGGAGATTCTTCCTGCTTCACAGTAGAGAACTGTGGCAGGAGATTGAGCAGTTTCTTAGGAGTCAGTCAGAAAAACAATGAAAGTGCCCAGATCTCTAAAATCATAAATCACAGACTCATCACTCATTTCCTCTCACAATTGACAATGGGTGTGATTGTCTGGATTACCATTGCATGACTTTATTGTTTAGAGAAAGAAAATCTTTTAAGAAAGAGATGGATGTAGCAGGATCTTGATTTTTAAAGGAACTTAGGTACCAACAGTTGTGTCATCTGCAATCATTCTAAGGACTCATTAAAGTGAGTATTAACAAATTAGGCATCTGGTCTACCTTCATACTTTCCATACTGCTAGTGGACACTGCATTTAAAACCTGCTGGTGTGCATTTTTTCTATCAGACATAAACTCCCTGCAACTTATAGATGTTAAAAGTGATGCATTTTTCCTATGCCCTGCCAATAGCAGGAGCTGCACCAGGCAGTCATTCTGCTAGACAAAGCTATGCCAGCCTTATGCTTAATAGGATGTGGAGACAGCTACACTGCTTGTTGTCATCTGCTGGATAAACTGAGCATAGCTGACAGTACAAAACCAACCTGTGCACAAATACCCAAACTGCAGCTGCACCTTTAACTGTAGCATGCACGGACTTCACCGCTAATAGACTGAAGAGTGCAACCAATTTAAAGTTTGCTGTATCAGCAATCCCTTCCAGCTAGCAAGCTTGTTCACTAGAACGATTTATCAAAAAGGTAAACAAAGAGAGAGAAAATACTGTTGACAGCCACCCATTTAAAAATGTGAATAAATATTGCAGAACATTTTGCTGCTGTGTTCACCCTGTGCTGAGCAAGACCATCAAATTAATTTGAAGATTAAGCATTCTGGAAAGCTTTGCCAATCAGGCATAATCCTCAACATAGCTGCAGGGAATAGATCAGTTTCAGTGTTCTCCAGCTCTTCTGAGAAATGCATACTTATGTTTCATGATCTGCCTAAGCAAATTCTGAGAGCAAAACACCAGCTTTAAGGTTCTGATTCAAAAGCTATTGAAAACAAATGGGAATCTCTCCATTGACCTCAGTGGGTTTTGGATCACAGCCTGAATTGTTTCAATGCAACTCGGTCTGGACTGAAGTGCCCAAAGTCATATGCTTTTCCAGAGAGTTGTGTTATTCTAGGATGATAAAGTATGACAATGAAGATCCTAAGGTACTTCTCGCTGGTTTCGTTCTACCTGAAACATTGCTGTAAAGACTGGTACATTGTTTAAGAAAGCTGTTTGATTGTCCTCTTTATGAGAAATCTTAAAACTTCCAATTGCCTTTCAGTCACCAGCCAGGTTGAGCACACATCAAAACTTGATCACTAAAGGTATATTACCTAAAGCTGCTGATAAGTTGATAATGTAAGGAGGTTTTTTGGAAGGAGATCTAAATGGGACATTTACAATTACTACTTGATTTATCCTCAACTATCAGTAAGGATTTGCTGTCTTGCCAACATAGATGATCATGACGGCAAATAAACTCATCTATACACTTTTCTCCTCAATACATTTTATTTTATTTCATTTATATTTTTCCTAATTGCTGTATCATACAGTGCTTATTATTGTATTAAACAATTTGTCAAAATGCCTTTGAGAAAAGATGTATAGCTCTATATCTCTGAAAACTGCTAAATCTTTGACGAGAAAGCAATTACCCTCATCTTAATATCTCTGAATGAATAAGGATTCAATGCCTCTACAGCACAACTTTCCCTTTATCTTACTACTTCAGCTTTGCTTTCCATGGGAAGATCCATCCACTCTACAAAACTGTGGCAAAACTGCTACTTTCTACTCACCTTACAGCACAACGAATGTTGTTTGAGGAAGTTAAGTTTATTCCAGGACCAAACTAATTGCTATGTTGTATTATGCAACAATAAGAAGGCAAATTCAGGAGAACTCAGCTGTAAATACTAGATCATGTCCTTTCACTGGATTGCCCTGTGTCATCAGCCAAGGAACGTCCCTTATGCCTCCACTTTGTAAAGCAGGAAGTAGCATTGCTGTGGTCTGTCTCAAACTCTTAGCAGCGTGGGTGTAGTTTTAGCTTTATTACAATTATTTAAAAAAAAAAAAAAGAATCAAGGTCCTTTTAGAACATAAGCTGTTGGAACATGACAATGCTTGAAAGAAAATTCTGTTATGTGGTCTACAGAGTTTCCTTGAGACTAAATAGCAATGGCAAATAAATACATAAATAAGAGCACCGATTGGAGAGCTATCTTTGGATTGGATATCCAAACCAATGGAAAGATCAGAGAGAAGGAAAAAGGGAGATCCCCATATGGACTGCGGAAAAGCTAAGTGAAGTTTTGAATTGAATGTTGTCCGAAAGCTGTTTATGGCTGGAAGCAAGAAAATGGTACAATGTAATTTCATGACTTGTGCTCCAATATTGTGAATGGCCATACACTTTTCACTTAGGTAAACATGGTATCAGATGTACCTGATCACCACTCAGCATTGACTTCTCCTCTGCCTCTAGGAAAAGACAAAGGGAGTTCTGAACTTTGAACTCACCAAATCAAAAATAGTACAGAGAAAAAGAAATCGGTGTCTTCCCAGAGTTCTACAAAAATAGAATCCACGTCTTCCCTTTTTCCAGACTTGTCTTTAGCATTGGCGCACTTTCAGAGTCTGGAAGTCTCATTCAAACCTAATATGGACCCTCTTCAAAACTGATTTGAATAGTTCGCAAATAACAGTGGGCTCTGTTTTACACTATCTAATAAAACTACAGGAATACTTTTTACATGCTGTTTCATAAATCCTCAGAAATATGTACATACTAAGATAAGTGAGATTCTAGTGTGCTCTGTTTTTAAAAAGATCAACAGTTTAGCTGCATAATGGAGTTATTTCTCAAGTAAAAAACAGGGAAAATGAAGTCATTAAATTTTCAAGGGTAGGAAAAAAACTTAAGGTAACATACATTTTGACAGCATCCTTTTAAGTAATTTTTGTGGTTTTCCTTGAACTACTTCATCAGTTATTTATAAGCCATATCACAAAAATCATAAACCATACGAAGGAGCAATTTACAAGCAATGAAATCTGTATTAACATCTGAAAAAAAAATGTTTTCTAAAATATCCAAACAAAAAAAAATGTGCAGTGCATTCTTTTCTAGGAAAAGAACTGCGGGAATTTCTGCTCCTCCCTGTCCCTCTGCACTGCCCTCCTTGAATTAAGGGAAGAAACATTCACAGAAAATACCCACTACAAGCCCAGTTTCTTCAACGTGCTGACT
Source organism: Tringa tobata (assembly GCA_033628505.1). Lineage (NCBI taxonomy): Eukaryota > Metazoa > Chordata > Aves > Charadriiformes > Scolopacidae > Tringa > Tringa tobata. The sequence continues at coordinate 839,803 of JAHREE010000430.1, forward strand.
GTCCTCTGATTTTCACATTGACTTTCTGTATGGTGTCCCTTGCTACACAAAACAATAGGTGATCCCTATGCATGTAAAGGGAACTTTTGCATGCATAAAGTTCTGCTTTTCTGTGCTTTTGCCGACGTATACTTCTTAGCTTTAAGGGGCAAAGTTCTTGGGACTTCAGTGACTGCAACCTCTTGTTCCTGCTGGAGTTAATGAAGCCCCAGAGCAGCACATAATTCTGTCTGCAGGATCAGATAGAAATCCATCTGCTTTAAAAGAGATATACAACAGCAACTATGAATCCTCCACAAAATTAATCAGTGATAACATGGAGTGAATGCCTTTTGAGCTCGGAGGATTCTTTCTGGTCCTTAACTACTCCTTTACTGGTGCTCTTGTTGTTACTGGCAGAAGAGATACTATTGGGTTTCAACCTGTATCGCCACGTCTGTCAAACAAATATGTTAATTATTATTGCATTTTTCTGATATCTGTGAACCAAATTATTAGATGTTAATTTTTATAGTCCTTTAACCTTAATAAGGAAATTTTCTGAGAAATATTTTGCTAAGCCAACACTGGCCATATAGCAGGCTAGTTCTATACTAAAGTAAATTTTGCTTCCTTTCTCTTTCTTTTCTATTATTAAAAAAAAAAAAGAAAAAGAAAGAAAAAGAAAAAAAAAGGAGAGAAAGGCACTGGTTATTTGGCTTTCAGTGGAACTGGCACTTGCAAACCCCTCAGCCTTGTTTGTGCCAGTTGGACACAGTTATATACCAGAAGACTGGTGCATAGCTCTGTTGTAAGCCTGTAAATCTTATGGTCAAGCACAAAGCTGACAACATGAGTCAGAGGATAAAGCCTACTGCTTGGTTGGGTGAAGAAAACATTTGAAGCAGAGTAGTGCTTTGGCAGGCTGGAAGACACATAGAGACTTCTGTTCCCTGCCACACAGTTAATAGAGTAACAAAAGCTGTAGGGAACACAATCTCTGGTTTGCAAATACAAATTATTCAGCATTGTCCTCTCTGCTGAGCTGCTGCTAATACCAAGCTTGTAGGAAAATGTTGTTTTATGCATGAAGAAATTCACTGAGGGACACACATATCCCGCCTCATACTTTAAGAGCACAAATACTAAAATGGATTGCCACATGCAGAGAGCATTGATTGTATTGCAGCATATGGCTATCTAGTTTGAAGACATGAAATAGAAATGGCTTTTACCCTTCTGGATTGCAGTGAGTAATATTTCTCCATTAGATGCTGAAGAATTGCTGTCATATCCCTAATTATCCAAGGTATAATTCAACTTGACAAAATGAAGATTTATTTTTCTGGACGTTTTCTCCTTAATTGTAATAGGGGTGCTCTGTGATGAGGAACAGCTGCTATGCTGAGAGCTATGACTCCAACTTTGACCACCACTACCAACAGTGTGATGCAGGAGGGAAGCAAATCCAGTCTACCCAAACCTCCAAGAATAGTTAAGGTGCAAGTAAACCTTCAAATACTATATTGTATCACAGTGAATTGCTTTCGTTCTGTGTATCAAACCAGGATGGTTGTCTTGGCTTATTAGTATTTCACTAAACAATACACAGAATTCACTCGCATCTCTTAAAATACAAAAGATAAAGCTAAAACAAGGGGAAACTGGTGTGCAATTAATAGTAGGCTCCTAGAAAAGTCAAAAGGCAAAGTTTGATCAACACTGGCAAAATCTTAAACTCTTTTTCGTGTGTCCATTAATTTTACATGTGATTCTCTGTGAGACGTCCAATGTTGAACAACCCACTGAGTGTATAAAATACGTTTTCAATTAAGTGTTTTCCTGACTGGTGCAGAAACGACATCTGACATCATAATCTAAAGCATCAGCCTTGCGGCTATGATGCTACAAAAAATGCATATTTGCAACCAATGAAATTATTTCACTAGGCTCTATATTCCAAGCAGTCAGAGGTATTTAAAAGCTGAGTTTTCCACTTGGCTGAATATGGCAATATGCTCTCAAAACTCTTTCATCACATCTCAAATTTAATATGTACAGAAGCACAGCTGTAATGCAGCAATTCTTCCTGTGGAACTATTCTTGGACTTCTTGAATTCATGTAGCTTTAATATAATGGATTATTTGCCATTAGGCAAAACATTGGGATAGGAGTGGAGTGGCAGCTTTATCCTAGACAGACACCTTAGGGCTGAGCCGTTGAGCTCTACAGAATCATTTCCAGTTCAAAGATCTGACAGATCAGTTCTTGACAGCTTAAAATATTTGGAGGAATATCTCTTCTCCAACTCCAGAACTTGTCTGACCTCGTTTTACTCTGTCACTCTAATGAATGGCAGGAAAGGGATGATGATCCTACAAAAATTTGTGCCTAATTTGGTCTAACCAACACCTGACATGACGTAGTGTAACACAAGGCTAGAACAGTAGGTTCTGCAAGGTACTGCAAGACAGCAGGTACTGCAAGACACACATGTTATGTCCACACTAACAAGAGCAAGTTCTTCTGCCAGGCCACCGCTCTACCTTGCCCCTTTCATATTCCCCTCACTTTTCTGTTTGTCTCGGATTCAGAAATTGTGCTTCAAAGGGTGTCAGGAGTACATACCAGCTTCTGTAAGTACCTTCCTCTTCCCATGGCACTGTGTGTTACAACCACCTCTCTCCTCTCCTCTTGCACAGCAAATCTCAGTAACAAGTCAGTTGGGTTGGTTGCAAGTGTAACAGTAAGCCTCAGTGCATCTTTGGGGTACTGAAACTTAACTGATGTAAGTATCATAGAAAAATAAAAACCACTGATATTTCAAGCAGCTGTTTAACAAAAAAGTGGGACAAGCTTATGACCTCATGTTCTCTGAACTTGTCTTCAAATGAATTTGTTTTTCTACATCGTTCAGTCTCATGTACGAAATAGTGTTGTAAGAGAACAAGCCATTTGGGAATGATGTAGCAAACTCAACCATGATTACTGCAATTCAGGAGGGAGTCAGCTGGACAGTTTCTATTGGCAACCATCAGACAGCTTGAAGGAAAAGCAATAATTCTCTCCTCTGCCCCAAATCCTGCAGAAAAACTCATTTTATTTAGGAGCTCCAAGAAAACAGGAAGAAAGTATGTGAAGCCAGTATGTGATGATGTTAAATCATCAATGGTCATGCCTTCTCTAGTAGCAATAGAGCTTAAAATTAAAATAAACTGTATGGTTGTAAAATTGAACATTGGTCCTTCAGGCAGGGCTCAGCAGGAGTGCTAGCACTTTGCTGCTGGCCTATGCCAACAAAGAGTTGTGCCGATTTTCTGGTAACTGGTAACTTTTCTGGTAACTTTTCTGGTAACTTTCAGATAGAAGAGAATATAAAATCACTACTCCAAATGTCAGAGTTGATGCCTAGGCAGAAATTCTCCTGTGCTTAGTGGGGAACGAAAGTACCCCAAATGATTGTAAAATGAACATTCAATGAAGACTTTTAATCCAGGACAATTTAACACTAAGTCCCATATTTCATCCATGAAGTTCAAGGAGTTTAACTGAAGAAAGGCAAACAACTATTCATCACCATCTGTTCACACCAAGTGTCACTTAGGGTGCACCAACTAGCATGACCAATAGCCCTTCCAGCACACTGTATCCCAGAGAACAAAAAGAAAGGCCTTCCAAGGTCAAGCTGTTATAAGAAACTGTTCTCTGCTTACATTCAAGTTGATGGCAGGATTTCCACTTTGACTGTTGTGAACAGGTTAGATACCACCTGGGAAACCTCCGTGACTAGTGGGAGTAACTGGTGGGTGCTGAGCAGCTCTTTTTCCCCACACCAGGACTCCACTGCACACCATTTCATAAAACAAGTTGAAAACAATTCTGTAGCTTATGCAGTTTTCAAATATAGAGCTGTTTTTAAATCTTGCTTGTACGCCTGCCAAAAGTTCAATTCACTAATTTAAACACCACACTCTTTCAGAGTACTAGCAGTGTCAGGTAGTTGTGTTGTTGAAATCACTGAAAAACACAGAAGACCTACACCAAATGCACCACTCAGTGCGACTGCTTGTCAGAAAAGAGCATCCAAAAGGAGAACTTCTGTACCAAAGCCACCTCCTGCAGATTCACAGAATCACAGAATGATATGGGGTTGGAAGGGACCTCTGGAGATCATCTAGTCCAAATCCCCTGCCAGAGCAGGTTGCACAGGAACATGTCCAGGCGGGTTTTGAGTCTCTAGAGAGACTCCACCACCTCTCTGGGTAGCCTGTTCCAGTGCTCTGCCACCCTTAAAGTGAAGAAGCTCCTCCTCATGTTTAGATAGAACTTTCTATGTTCAAGTTTTTGCCTGTTGCCTCTTGTCCAGTCACTGGGCACCACTGAAAAAAGACCGGCCCCATCCTCTTGACACCCTCCCTTTAAGTATTTGTAGGCATTGATCAGAACCTTCTTCCAGACTAGAAAGACCCAAGTCCCTCAGCCTTTCCTCATAAGAAAGATGTTCTAGTCCCCTAATCATCTTTGTAGCCATTTGCTGTACCTTCTCCAGCAGTTCCCTGTCCTTCTTGAACTGAGGAGCCCTGAACTGGACACAGTATTCCCGATAGGGCCTCACCAGGGCAGAGTAGAGGGGGAGGATAACCTCCATCAACCTGCTGGTCACACTCTTCCTGATGCACCCCAGGATGTCATTGGCCTTCTTGGCCACAAGGGCACATTCCTGGCTCATGGTCATCCTGTTGTTGACCAGGACTCCCAAGTGGTTTTCCTCAGAGCTGTTCTCCAGCAGGTCAGCCCCCAACCTGTACTGGTGCATGGGGTTATTTCTCCCCAGGTGTAGCACCCTACACTTGCCCTTGAAGAATTTAATGAGGTTCCTCTCTGCCCAACTCTCCAGCCTGTCCAGATCTCCCTGAATGGCAGCACAGCCTTCTGTTGTGTCAACCACACCTCTCAGTTTTGTATCATCAAAAAACTTGCTGAGGGTACATTGCATCCCTTCATCCGGTTCATTGATGAACACATTGAAGAGGACTGCACCCAGAACTGACCCCTGGGGGACTCCACTTGTTACAGACCTCCAATTAGATTCTGTGCTCCTAATAACAACCCTCTGAGCTCTGTCCTTCAGCCAGTTTTCAATTCACCTCACTGCCCATTCATCTAACCCACGCTCCCCAAGCTTAGCTATGAGGATGCTGTGGGAGACAGTGTCAAACACCTTGATGAAATCAAGGTAGACAACATCCACTGCCCTCCCCTCATCTATCCATCCAGTCATGCTATTGTAGAAGGCAATCAGGTTAGACAGACATGATTTGCCCTTGGTGAAACTGTGTTGACTACTTCTGACCGCTTGTTTTTCCTCCATATGCTTTGAGATGATGTCCAGAACAGCCATTCCACCATCTTTCCAGGAAAGGAGGTGAGGCTGACCGGCCTGTAGTTTCCCACATCCTCCTTCTTGCCCTTTTTGAAGACTGGAGTGACACTGGGTTTCCTCCAGTCCTCAGGTACCTCGCCTATTCTCCAGGACCTTTCAAAGATGATGGAGAGTGGCCCAGCAATGACTTCTGCCATCTCCCTCAGCACTCGAGGGTGCATCCCATCAGGACCTATGGACTTGCAGTTATCCAGTTTACTTAACTGATCTCTAACTTGATCTTCCTCAACCAAGGGGAAGCTTTCCTTTGTCCAGACTTTCTCTTTTACCTCTAAAGTCTGGGACTCCTGAGGTCTGGCCTGAGTAGTAAAGACTGAAGGCATTCAGCAACTCCACCTTCTCTGCATCCTCTGTCACCATAGCACCCATCTCATTCACCAGCAGGACCACATTTTCTCTAGTTTTCCTTTTGCCTCCAATATACTTGAAAAAACCCTTTTCTGTTGACCTTGATGTCCTTTGCCAGGTTAAATTCCAAGGAGACCTTGGCTTTCCTCATTTCATCCCTGGATACTCTGACAGCGTTCTTGTAATCTTCCCAAGTGGTCAGTCCCTTCTTCCACACACTGTAAATTTCCTTCTTCCACTTGAGCTTTTTCAGAAGCTCCCTGCTCAACCACACAGGTCTCCTGCTTCCCTTTCTTGATTTCTTGCTTCCTAACTTCTGTCACAAGTCATGCTTTAACACAATCTGAAATCATGGATGCTGGCACACAGCTTTTCTCTAGGCACTATTCTGTGATGCCTGACATTGGTCCATCCTGCATCTTTGTCCAATGTTGTCTGATCCCAGAAAAATGTGTACCGACAGGCATCGACACTGATGGACAGGGAACTCTATCTCCAAGCACTCAAGCCAGATTTATATGCCAGAGTCTTTCAGCCTAATTTCACTTTTCAGTGTGAAGTCTGTTTAAATTTTAAATATAAGGAAGTTCTAGAGTATCTTTCCTCTCTCTAACAGGCATTAGTGAGAAGCATGGCACACTGCAGGGAGTCTGTCCACATGGTACCAGCAATTTGACTCATTCAGGTCATGAGACTGCTGACCTTTACACAAAAAAGCCCTTGGCTCACTGTTCAACAGTGAAAGTGTCATAGACGTAAAAGAGATGATACTGAGACAGTTTATTGACGGGGTATCCAGTCCTGTGGCTCTATAACACAGGAATTCAATCCAGAAACCTAGTTATAAGTTTCATTATCATAATAGATATTCCTAGGCAGTTCAAAGTTTCAGCTCTTGTTTGCTAGTTCTTGGTGCAAACTCACTCCATCATGATAACAATTCTGTTATTCTTCATATATAATCTGGAAAAAAACATGTTTGAACTTCTCAGCTTTTAACACCTTTTTTAGAAAGAGCATGCTCAGCTATTTAAAGACTGTTAGCAAATGTAGCTTGATTGCTAGGAAACCAGTTATTGCATTAAAATGCTAAACAAAATCCACAGGCTGCTTTTAGTGTCTAATCTGCAATTTCTATTATTTAATGTTTGTGTTAGCATACCCATCAGGTACTGATCTCATCCATTGTCAAAAAAAAGTGAAGCTTAGCTTGCTTTTGGATGAGTGATTCACCAGGAGAAAAAAATACAGGACTTTACAAGACAGCAATCTCTCAGGAGATAGTATTCTGTTATGAAAGGCTCTTCTATTATTAAATGTATGGCTACTGAATCTCTTAGCATGAGAAAATAGGGAAGGGTCCAGTTTATGAACAAGATAACTTGCTGATAATTAAATATTTGCTAAGAAAATACACAACCACCCATATGAGCAAGAACTGAGTAAGGCCCGTAGAATGAAAACTGATTAAATATTTAAGGAAGAAATCGTCAAGGTCTGAGCTAAGCAATATTATTCTTTCTTAGGAAGCTGGTAGGAAGTGCACGGAAAGCAGAAGCATTCTGCTGATCAGAGTTTCTTCTGCCTCATTATCATCATCTTATTTCAGGTTAGCTGAACTATAGCTTATTTGAGCCAATCTTTGTCAGACACTGAGAAATTCAAGAGAAAACATCTTAACCAGGTCAGAGAATTAACAGCAAAAACACTCTGCTGCTTTTCTTGCTCTGTTTTCAGGTGTCATGCTGCAACCTTAGATCCAATCATTACTTGCTCTTGCTTGCTCTGAAGCCATGCTGTTGGTGTATGCCACAGTAAAACGAAGCCCAGATGGATAGGAAAGTAGACTAATTTATGTTGTTGGTTTATATTTTGTATGTTATAAAGGATTAGCCTTTTAATATGGGAATTCACACCTTATGGGGAATAGTACATGTTCTGGTAAAGAAGTTTTGATAAGGAAGAGTCACTCTGTTTAGGTATGATCAGGTTTATTATTAACATTTCTGAACACAGTTAAAGTTCAAAGTTCGTTATGAAATTAAGTCCTAATATCTCCTGCTTTCTTCACTGTCTCAGGCCTTCTTACCTCTTTCCCTTCAAATAGCTCTCTTCAAAGCAGTTACTGATCTGGATATGAGTCTTGCTTGCATAGCATTTGCCGGGTGCATCCTTTTGGGTTTAATACACTAAGCAAGTTATTTCTGCAAGCCTGAAGCAAAAAAAAATAAAAAAAAGCAAAATACCGAGCATTGATTAAACTCTCTGCTCAGCTTCTCAGGAGTGCTCAGGGTCTGCGTCACATATTTTCTTTTCAGTATCACTTCATCAGAACATTCCCAAAGTTTTAAGAAAGCAGTTACGCATTTAGTCCACAAAAGTCATCCTTGTTCCAGGCATTGGCACTTTAAAAACATCATACAATAGCCAAAGTGGAAAACAGAAGGTTTCAAAACTAGGCATGCATCCTGTGGCATGAATTTTAACATCATCTTCATGACTGGACCTTAGTATATTTATAAAAAAACAGCAGCATGTCCTTCAGACAGTTTAGGAGTGCAAGACAAGAACTTCATTGCCCACAATACTCTTCAAGAGCAGAAACATCACAGGTTTTAGATGTGCTGTGTAACGCTTGGTTTTCTTCTGTAAAAAGATGACAGCAGGGCTAGAAGCCATATGAGGAGTCAGCTTACCACTGCTGTCCCTACAGTAAGGTCCCTAACAAACACAAAAGTGGAAGGAGTGACAAGCAGGTCCTGCTTTCTGTGTGCAAGGCAGAGACATAGCGGTGTGTCAAAACTCATAATCAGGCAGTGCCAAAGCTGACCCCACACTCAAGTGGTCCTAGCCCAGTATGTAGCCATGAGACTCCTTCTTCCCATGAAAGGAAGAGCCACTAGGAAAATGCCTTCCTTTGGATCAGGGTGTGCACCAGAGAAATCTTCACAGAAACAGGGTCTGTGCATTTACAGGCTATGTGCTTCAACGGCAATCCACCTAAAACCAGAAAATTAGAAAGGCAATTTGCCCACCTGACTTGAAATACCTATTTTGTTCACTGCTTTAATTTAAACATTTTCAGCCTTCTTGTCAGCAACCACCTCCACAGCTATTATTTGGATAGCAGTGAACTTGACATTGCTCATCTGCCCAGTGTTCTTGCAGTGAAGGTCATTTTGCAGCTCAGAGTACAGTGCAAGAAAGGGCTAACGGTATGCTTATCCTCCTCCTTCCCTCTCTGTGGGAAAGTTTATCACAGCTGGAGACATAAACCAGTCATCTAAGATACCAGTTGTTTGGAGTAGGGCAGACAAAGGGAAAGTAATCTTCCTGATTCAGTGTTATAAAAAAAATAAAAGTGTCCATCAGAGCTAGCTTGATCTGACTCACAATTGCAAATCACTGCATGAGAATGGCACATTTCAAAATTGGTGATTAAGTCAAAACCAGACTCTTGCCACATCCCATACTTCGTTAATTAAAAGCTTTGCATTATGTCTGCTCTTCAGCCTGGCACCCTGAGAGTCTTATCTGCTCTGGATATAAAAGGTGCAGCATGCTAAACCTTGACGCCAGCAATCATCTGTACATTTAATGTTGCATGAGCTATCAAGCAGCACAGATGAGTTTAGTCCGTGGAGGACTGAGTCCTGATACAATTATTTTAGTGGCAGTAGAATGGTGGCTTAAGTGTTTAAGGAAAAAGAGATAAGCCACTGAATTTTTCAGCATGTCCCCCCCGAGGTACCCTAAGACTATGGGTTGCTGACATATATAATGTATAGGAATGCATATAGCACAAGATTAAATTCATTGTTATGAGTTCAGATGTTTGTGTAACCATTAAGGTCTACTCTGCTGGCAGATAACATGTACACCTGCCATGATTTTCAACATGTTCAGAAAACCGCATTGGTCTGGACCTGTAAGAGCGACATTTACAGAACAGGCGATTGACTGACGTGTGCAGCCTGTAACATTTGAATGGTGGTTAAAGCAAGTACCTTTCTCACATAAAGCAGATCACAAGTCTCATGTTTCATTTCCAGTCCTGATCTCAGAAGAGATCTCTTGAAACTTCTTGGTTACATTTAAGAACAGTGTGTAAAGGTAAGCATCCTATCCTGTTCATGCAGAGCAGCTAGACAGGGCGATATCAACTATCAATGGACATTTCAATTCAGTGCAGAGGATCACAACTGGTTTCAGAGGTGTTCCATAAAAGATTAGGAATTTTTGCAGGGTTTTTGGATGTCGTCTTCCAGTTTTGCCTTCCCATTACCTTTCTCACTCACAGCCTGTACACTATGGTATGTATTGCTATACAGTTGACAAAATACATGCCAAGGAGAATGAAAACCTAAGATGTCCATCCCTGCAGCAGGGTTGCAGGGGTGAAGCTAAAACCTTACCACCTTTCACTACATCTATGTCAAGTCCAATCCAAAAGAAGAGAGTCCTCATAATCTCTGCAGATTTTTTCTTGTGTTTGTTTTATTTTTGCTGTCAAACTAATGACCGTGAACTGTCCTTTGACTTCTGCCATAGGAGGCTGGCCAGAGGACAGGTCTATAACAGCAATACTTGGTTTTGCCTAGAGCGGGTTTTAGAGTTCAGAAACCGAGATGCTATTTTAAAAGCAAGAGAAATGCTGCAGGACAAACAAGGCATTTGTATGTGGCGTAGTATCTTCCTTTTACCTTAAAGAAAACAAAAACCCAAACAAAGGCTTGCGTGCTTTGCAGCAAAGCATGCAAGCTTCTCTCTTGCTGTGGACATGTGTCCTATAGACAGATATGAAAAACTTTGGCAAAACTGGTTTAATATGACAAGCTGTAATGAGAAGAGGGAAGAAGACCCGTAGCAACTAATTCCAGTGAATTTTAGTGTGGTTTCTGAGCAAGAGGAATACATTAACAATATCGCTGAAAGGCGATGGTTGACACATTACAAATAAAGCTCATTTGGACTACAGGGCTTTATTTTGGGCACCAGAAGAAAGTACAACAGCTATCTTCTACAAAAAAAACAAGAATTACCTCACCTAAAACAATTTATAAAGCAGTGTGTGAGCAATGACATCCTAGAAATGACCTCTGGGCACAGCATTGTCCTGTTGGCTGTAAAGACAGGCAAGAGAGGGCATCCGCTTTTCTCCCGGCAGTAGTCTTTCCAGGCCAGGACCACAGAAGCACCAGAGCTTTTCATAACAGGGTTGGACAAATTGCACCTTGACAGAAGTGCATACTGTGGACTGGAGGATAAGGACATATGTTCTTCTGATACCACTAGTTTTTATCTCTGCACAGAGGCTTTCAAAGGGCGAGATTAAGCAGAAAAGCCTTGTGCACTGTGCAACCTTTCAACTAAAGCAGAGGCAATACCTGTTTTCAGAAGCAGGAATCATCACCAGGAGATTAAATAACCACAGGGAAGAGAGTGTATCAGGGACAGGATGTAATGATAAATACTTTCTTCTAACTCAAAGGCCTAGACCATGGTGTCCCTTACCTACTGACCTCTGAACCTGCAAGGGCAGTTCATGTTTGGCTTTTCAGCTGGGGTACCTGAATTTGGATCAGGCAACCATGCAAGACAGACCTTACAGCAGCCCAGGCAGTATTTCCTGCAGTTGCAAAGCGATACGGAGGCCTCCCTCCCACTTCCAAAAAGGNACCTGAATTTGGATCAGGCAACCATGCAAGACAGACCTTACAGCAGCCCAGGCAGTATTTCCTGCAGTTGCAAAGCGATACAGAGGCCTCCCTCCCACTTCCAAAAAGGAAACAGAAACTGGGGGGGGGGGGGGGGGGGGCAAAATCAGCCACAGGCTTTTGAAGCCAGAGCTGAAGCTACATCCTTTCACACTCACAACAGTACCCAGTTTGAACGTGGGAAAAGCATGTGTGCACCTGCTTTTCCACAGACTTTCTGCTTTACTGCATAAATGACATGGGTCAGTGAACCTACAGGTCAGCTCAGCATGTTCAGACAACTCCTTGCCCACCCAAGGGCCTTTGTCAGAGCTGAAATAACAAGGCTGAACAGAAAAAGATGCAATATAAATGCAAAGTATGTGTGTGTGGAGTGGGTGGTAAAGATGGGAACAAAAGATAAATTTATCTAGAAATTCTTTTACAGACAAGATGCTGTTTCTTGGAATGGCTATTTTTCTACTACAGTTTACCTACCACAGCAGACTCCCAAGAACACCCCTGGAGTAATATCTGTAGACATAACGTTCTATACATTATTATCATCATCATCATTATTATTATTATTATTATTACCTTAGCAAAGCTTGTTACAGCAGATTGCTCCTGGCCCAACTGCAGAGAAATGTTATTCTTTCCCCTGCCAAAAGTGCAATGTTTGGTTTGTCTGTAGGACAAGGCAGCAAGAGTACTCTCTAGCAGCCCAGTTCTGGCCTTGGAGAGCTGACCGGGTCTTACAACATAGTATTTCCACACACAAAATTAAAAGGAACCATCCTGAACAAGCAGCTGCCTTGAAACTAGGTAGCAAAATATCCCGATAAGAAGTTGCTTTGTCTTTAAAGAACTATCCAGAGAGATGAAGACAGGAATTAATTCCTTTTTTGTAATGAAACTTTAAAAATTAATAGTCAATTGCTTTGGAATAAACCTGCCAGACAAGAAAACGTGCTTGTGTAGCAAAGATCATCCCCCAGATTTCCCTCCAAGAGTTCCAGGGATGACAGGATTTCAAATGCTTCACGCTCAGAAACAGCATGGGGCTTTCTAGAGTTACTGGAAAACACAGGGAGCCAAGTCTGGCAGTCATATAACTGGTCCATGGCCAGGAAGACCGGTTTTCACTGCTGACCTCTGGCAAAAGCAGACTCTTTGCGAGGTTACATGCAAACTCACACACTGAACAGCCAAAATCAAGGTCTTGCATGCAAGAAATGCTGTTGCAATACTGCAGCAGCCAAGTAGCAAATCTCTATGTCAGAATTTAAAGTGGGGCAAGGGTGAGAGGGTTTTTAAATAAAGGGTGAGGCTTTTTTTAATAAAACTGAAGCAAAAGTGATTTTACACTTTTATATCTTTTAACTTACGATCAGCAGGACAGTTGTAATAGAGTGGCCTGCCCAGCAGCCAGGCACTGGAGCACTTGTATCCCCGTGTCTGCCAAGAGCTCCTTAAAATGACACAGAAGATGAGGGACAGTTGCTATTGAGTCCTCCTCCTGTGCCCTGGATTCCTGGATTCCTCTGAGTTAGGAAACCACGTGCCAGTCTTTGGTCTGCTCTTCTGTATCCATTGCAAGCTGATAGTCTGTCTCTCCAACCCATTCCACCTCTGTAGATCATTAGGATCATATCATCCTTCATATTTATCCGGTTGTCTTATGGTTCCTACTCTGTTTTCTGCCTTTTGCTGTGCTCTTTAAAAGTCTTTATTCTAGTGTAGAAGTAGGGACTTCCTTCTTTCAGGCTGTCCTTCGCACACTATGTGCCCTGAGAATCTGCTCATACTGGTGCTGTGGTCCAAAGACATGCTAATCTAGGTGCCATCAACAACATATGCCATTAGTATGGCCCTTCTTCTGCTGTGCACTCCTGCTGCTGCTCGTTCCTGCTGCTGCTCCCAGTACCACACATGCCCATTCATGTCAGTCTTAACATTTCTATCACAGTACTCAAACAGGTTTGTCCCGGTACTGCTACCAACCTTATTGCGGTCTTCTGAGTGTATGAGAGCAAAGAGAAAGACTTTTTACTTGCTTAAGGATTCTGAGAGCCTGGTTTTGGCACTCTCCAAAATTTTTAAGCCTGACTGTACTCTGTGCCTTAATTCCCTGGTGTGCAAATAAAGATGATGATCAGCTTATCTTCTGAAATCAATTCACTGTAAATGCTTGGGAATACAGATTTTCTTGGTAGTGCGTGATAGGGAGCTAGGCACAAGGTGGAACTGATTTTAGCAGATATGTCTCAGTGTTATAGACATACTGAGCTCTGGCAGGTAGGCAGGGACACCCTTGGGGTGGGAATACACAAACCACACAGACCCAACAATTCTGTTTCAAGGGACTATTTCTACCATAAATGTTTAGGTATGTAAATATCGGCAAACCATGATTACAGTTCCTGTACAAACACAGCTGGCTATCCTAGTATGTTTTCTGAAGTACAGAAGCAGCAATTATCAGCTCAAGCAGTTCCTTGCTTATTTGTGCCATTTCTCACTCTACGTGCAAGCTAGGACACTTGAAGCAGGATGGGTTTTTTTCCCCTCCCCTTTTAACTGGATGTAGTATCTGAAAGGAGTGTTTAAAACAAGAGAAGGGACAAATCTTCTAAAAACTCCTCACTGCACATTTTATTCCTGACCTAAATGAGCAGCCTTCAAAGCACTGATGCAGCGTTTGTGCTCTCCACTCTTAAGCCTTGAAGTGTGCCGATGGGTTAATCTCAACGGTGGCCATTTTACTCACAAGCCATTTAGTTACAAAGAGTAGGCTAACAGCACTTGATTATTTCTCACTGTCTACTGAAAAAGTCATCATTAGGAATGACTTTCTACCACTGTCAATGGAGTCTGCCGATGAACCATTGAATGTTGAGGTTACGCAATGTTCAGTCCCTTTAATCACTAGGTCCCATTAAAGACAAGTTAGAGGCACCAGCACGCTGCTCATCAGAGATGGATGATCATCTGCACCTTGCTGGTTTTCACCCGCAGTTCAAGCATACAGGGCAGGGAAGAAGAAGAGAAATGATCAGCAATCAAAACAAGCAAAGTACTGAAAAAGTGTTTTGTTTTTTTTTGTGGGATGCCTAAGATATTAATACTTCCAATACTTCTCTGTGTTTCTAAATTTTTACTGCATCTTAACATTTTTCTTCACTTGAAGTATTTCAAAATTATTGCCCATTCCCTCTGCAATGCTCAGCACTAATTTTAAAGTCTAGATATATTGAGTGACATCGTTTTTATTATGTATAGAGATGCATGTGGATACAATAAGTGTGAACCACTCCGCCAGTGCAGGGACCTGCAAAAGCCATCCTGAGCACTTCACCTGCAACACTGACTGAGATGGTTACTCCAGGATAAATATCTAATGTGCTGAGTCAAAGCACCCAGAGAAGTTCTGAATACACAAAGTCAGTATCATAAAATTGTATTGGTTTATGCTGTCAAAATATCACCACAGAAAAATTCAGAAATGTCAGAATCATAGTGCTTAAGGTACAGAGGATAACTAGGCACTTGCATGCGGAAATTAATACTTGCTGACCCATCATACTGTTGAATGTCTCTACCATAATTTGAATTAGATTTATAGCTCCATATTAGGTATTTACTACAATGCACCAACACAAGAACACTGCTTTTATGCAGCCAGAAGTAAATGCTTGTTTTGTTCTACTTAAAATTGTTCACAAACGATCAGACTTCACTTAGTATTTGCATGCAAGAGACTCTATTGAAGTTCTACAGCTTAGCACGCTCTTACTAAATCTTCCAGGAAGGGGGTCTAGCTTGTATTTGCATGAGGAAATAGATACAAAAAACAAATGCTAAGAAACAGTGATGAATATTGCACAAAAGCATTGACACAGACTGCTCATCCTCTTTTTGATACTTGGAAGTGTATCCAACTTGAGGCTATTTCAATTAACTATTGAAAAATCTGAAAGGAAGCTATTTGTGTGCCCGTATGCACACACAGCATATTCGAAGTGTCAGTATAGGGTATGGAGATTCTGTGCAGCTTCTTTATACTTATTCTAAATAACAATTTTCTTCCCAGATTTGTAAAGGTGCATGCATTCTTCTTAGCATGAGAATTAACTTTGTTTGCAAAGTTACCATGCAAAGCTGACTTCACATATAACCTCATGTATCCAAAATCCTCTCTTTTTGTCTAATTGTAACCATAATGTTGATGTGTTGACAATATTTGCATAGAAGAACGTGCAAAAAGCACAGTTTATGAAGAAAACTCTGTCATGCTGTCCTATATTCAGAACAGTTTCTGTACTGTTGTTGCCATAGAAATTTGTTTCATTTTGTCTATATTTCTTTAAATCCACATTACCTCAGGGAAAATTCAGCTGGTCCAGTTAGTATTTACTCATTTTAACTTGCAAGAACTATTCCATTTTTCAACTTAAACCATTGTGTAGAGCCATCATTGGCCTGTTTATTTAAGATGTATAAAAGCCATATGTAATACAATTGTTTTTAAGAAGAATAACTTTGTGTTTTCTCAGGTGTTCCAGGATTGATTACTCATTGATATTAAGGTGACCTTACACTGCTTGCAACAATTGAAGAATCCTGCAAAGACATTAGGAGTTAGGTCCAGGTATATTTTGTTTTTTCCAGGCACACCGGTGCAGAATTATAGGTTGTCAGGTTAGTATTTCTGGGTGTTTGTTTCTGTGAGGACGTGATCCAGCAGTGCAGCTGAAACAGAGCAAGTTCTTCCATGCATTTGCTACACATTGACAAGCCTATTGAAAAAAACTCAAAACTTGCTTTTGAGTGAGATTTTTCATTATTGCCTACTCTGCCAATACCTTTAGATACCTGTTACCAGGCAGAATGAGATGCTTTGCAGCAATCATCTACAGAATCTGACAAGAGGCTTGCACAGTGGGAGCTGCCAGTGATGCATTTTTCAGTACTTGTTCCATTTGATCAAATTAATCTCAACCTTTCTTTACAGGAATCGATGGGGTATTTGACTTAATTGACCTTTCTCAATAAATATGCACACAATGTGCTCTCACTAGCTCCAGTTCAACCTTTTAAATTGTGTCAGAAATGCATCCATCTCCTGTAACACCATTTTTTACAGATTAGAACAAAGAGAACTTGAATGATAAGCACCTGAATCAATGTTACCCTTCTCTGCCAAGCTGCTAAGAGGTAACATGGCTTTAATAGCAAAAGATCTCCCAGCATGGTTTCAAACAGCAAGCTATTCAGTGCTAGGCTATCACAACATCCACTACCCACACATTTGAGTTCAGTAGTTTCCCTATGTTTTGATGAGGCACTGTACTTACACCTGCCCTTAGGTGTAAACAGGAAAGCAACATCACACAGCATAAGCACAACACACATGAATTGTTCTTATTCCTTTTTTAGTTCAAGTTTTCACCCTGGGCCATTTCCAAGGTCTTGTTTTTCTCTCTCTAATGCTTTTTTTACTGTTAATGTTGCCAGCACTTTTTAGAGGAGGATTATAGAAAGGGATAAGTCTTAATATATTTTATAGTCAAGAGTTTCTTATCAGATCCAGTTTTCTGTTTTGTGGGAAATCTCCTCTGGAATGCCTTAGAGCATCTCTGAGCAGAGACAGAAAAGGTCACTAGATATAAAAATCTAATGCCATCTTATTATCCAATATTTTTGGCACTGATTTGTATAATCCACTTCTTGGCTTATTTTAGAGTAAGTGTAAAAAAGAAACTGAGTCTTCTGGTCGTATTTTGCCTTCCTGGAGATGATTTAATAAGCCTACACTTTCTATTAATTTACAGCAACATAAGTGACATTCATTAGTTTGATACTAACTAATGGAGTGGAGTCCCCTTCTTTGGAGATTTTCAAGACCTGCCTGGATGCAGTCCTGAGTAACATGCTCTAGCTCCGGGCAATCCTGCTTTGGCAGGGGAGTTGGGCTAGATGATCTCTGTGGTCCCTTCCAACTCCAAAAAAAATTAAGTGAAATTCAGCGAAATACTTAACCTGCATGATTGTAAAATTTGGTGGTTGTATTCATTCCCTGAGAAGTGAAGCATCCCTCTTTTGCTACAGAAATGATCTCATTAGCAAGCAGAGGCCTGGCTAAAGCTAAAACTCTGCACAAGCAATCACTGGCAACTCATGCTTCCTGGCAACTCTGGTTGCTTAGATCAGAAGGCAGAACACATTTTTGTGCCAAAACCCAGCTTTAATATTCATGTTTCACTACAACACAAGCTATGCCTTAAGGCTAGAATATACCTGTGTGCAAAGACCTTGCACAAGGCTCACAAGCCACTTACATCTTCAAAGTGACTTGAGAAGAGCCCTGGCCTCGTGGAGTCTCTCTCTGGAGAGAGGAGTATGGTAAGCACTGAACAGCATAGCAAAATGATAGTCTGAAAGTTGCTTTGATGATTTCCCTTCTCTCTTCCATCTTCCTGTGAAATTCAAAGCATTTTTTTCAAAATCTATCTCCCTCCAGCAATCTGCTTTGTGTTGGCACAATAGGATGCATATTCTATTGAACAACTGTGTGTAAAAATCAGAGTTCTTTACCACAGCAGCTGGATGCAGTGAGGAACTAAGAGAACACTTCTTGACAGAAGAGTACTTTTACTTAACTACCCTGTATTAGATTTTGGCTTGTGTTTCTAGACACTAGACTGGTGTTTCAGACCTAGAACCCCTGTCATTTGACAGTGCAAATACATCAGCACATACACACATCTATTCTCCACCATGCCAAAACTCATTCACTCTTCCCAAACTGTCTCCTCCCAACGTTAGAATTCCCTTTTCTCTGAGCTTTCTAGCTTCTCCTAGCTCACTGTCTTCCTTCCCGTTCAATTTTCTAGCCCCCATGCTAATCCCCACACACATTCAGCTGCTCACAAACTCTTTTCTTTTTCCCATCTCTTTTACATCTGTTATTCTCCATACAGAAGCTCCAGTCTCACCCCTAATCAATCCTTCAATCAGCAGATCAGCTTGTTTCACTTCCTTCATCTTCCTTTTACTCCATCATGCCCACAAGTAGTCACTAGACCAAGGATCCCACCCACCATTTACACCTGCCACCCTCAGGTTTCCTTAGCCCTTCTGTAACAGACTCTGAGGATGTGCATGCATCACTAGAAAAAAAGTCACACACACAATCATGAATAGCCTCGTTGCTAGGGGAGATATATTATAAAAGATAGAACAAAGTATGTGGAACATTCGGACTGTTTCAGAAACCTTCCTACTGGGATCCAGCAGGTATCTCCAGTTAAACCTGTAGCGAGAGACTCAAGAGCGGTTTTTAATCAATGTATATATTATAAAATATGTGCAATAGAGTTGCAAGTGTGATAGATACCACTAAAACAAGGAAATAAATAATTCCACTAAACCTATAATTTCAAATATCTTTTGATTGGTATTCCATTACCTCAAAAGACAACAAATCATGCTCGAGACTACTGTCCTAGTCAAACACCAGCCCATAAATGCACCAGTGTAACCAATTGAACATAAATATTTATTTGAAATTCGAAAGAGTTTGCTGACCATCAGTCACTGGTTATAATTTCCCCTTCTGTAGGAAGTGCAGTTTAATTTTGCAGGTCTCCCTGGTATGCAAATGTAGACATTCCTGAGATGCTGATGTGTGATTTATAAAATCAGTAAATGGTCCATTCACCTCTTTGATGTGGATTTCAATGCTGTATCAGTTTCCACAGGGTCAGTCTGCAATGTCAGGTGTGAAATTGTTAGTCTACTGAAACATCTAGTGCCATTAAAACCAGCTAACTATCACCCTGCACATTTCCTGCCTTCTGTGATGGACTGCCATTGGCCATAGCAGATCTCATTTAGATTTTGATTCTTAATGTGTCAGAAATTAAAAAGTGCTCTATACAGACACATGTTTGAAAGTGAGTACTGTTAAGATGGATCACAAATTGAAAAAAGAAATGCAAACCCAAGATAATTACCTATGTAAGTGCATTTGTCCCATGAGGACCTACAAAGGTAGATGTAGCAGGAAGAATGTGAGACCCAGCACCTGGTGTAACATTTGCATTCTAGAATGGAAAAGTAACGAAAGGACGTGCACAGTTGATACTAATATTCATCACAACTATCAACTCAACGAGAGAGAAAGAAATAGAGAACGACAAGGAAAAGATTGAAACTAAAACAGAAAGTACAATGAGATCTTGTTTGAAAAAATGCACAGTAAGAAATGTGCGTGAAATAGGAAGTAGCTCAGAATCTTTCAGAGTAACTCCCTGAGGCTGACCATGGTGGCTTAAGCATGGGTTTGCTGCCAGAGAGAATGGAAAAAAGATATATTGTGCAACTTGGAGACACATTGTCTCTTAGCACAGCATTTCCACAGGGCTAAGAGCACAATTCTTCTCGATACCAGTTCACAGCCACATCTTCTGGCTGCCAGGAGAGAGCTCTAACAGGTTTGGTCTAGTATTAGTGAGGGAGAAGATACCCTCAACATTTCCTGTTCTAATTAACTGTGCCACTCGGTGTGTTATGAAAAAAAGTTACGACACTGGGAAAAGATCCTTGGACAAATGTGTTGGTCCCTCATTTGCTGTGCAGGTTGCCAGACCATCCGAGGAAGCTGGGTCAACAGAGACTGATGGGATTTCAAATACCCAATGGATACCATCTCCTATTTGCTGTTTCTGTGCAGCTCCAAGCTGAATATGCACCACTACTCATCCATATCCCATGCAGGGACAGGGAGCACAGGCACCTCACTCCTGGTCCCAGACTGCAGGACCTCAGATAAATGCCAAAGTCCTTGGGAACCAGTAGAGGTGTTCAGATCTGGCTGCCTCAATGACACAGATGTTCAAAGGGGGAATGAAATTTAGAGAGCCACAAAGCACATCTAGAGCTTAGCTAACCTCCGCAAGGAGGATGAGATGAAGAACCTCCATCTTTTGACTTCTTCAAGTATAAGCAAGGGGAAAAATCTAACAATAAAAAGACATCAGAGGAAACATCCTGCATAATGCTGGCTAAATTAACTGAAAGTGGTACCCATTTTTAAACCGCTAGGTAGCATATCATTCCAGACCTTTTATATGTGAACAGGATTCCTCCACAGCAGCAGCCATGCTCCTTAAGAGCTAACTGCAAAAGTACGATGTTTTTTTCTTTCAGAAAAGCCCACTTACATTCCTGTAAGCCTTGCTTGAGTACCTTAAGAGCCCTCAAGCTCACTCTCACTGGAGGAACGAAAGGAACATTCAACGTTTACAATAATCCTTTTCCTCAAGAGTAGTAGAAAACATCAGATGTGGCTGCAGCTTTCAATGCATTATTAATACAAACCACTTGGCAGCATTTGTTTCTGTGAGATAAATTTGATCTGTGAACACAAAAGAAAGAGAAGGAAGACAGCTGGTCAGACTGGTCACAGGAATACCTGCTGAGCCAAATCAAAAGCCAATATTTTTGCACAGGGACCCGTGAAATGTGGACATAAAACAAAGCATAAAAAGTAGTAAATACTTGAAGAAAATTTATTCAGTTACCAATCTCAAAGAACAATTGTAATGCAAACTACCGCAGCAGTTCGGCAACAATGCAGACTAATTAAAGGTATTAAACCATGTAAACAAACCTCTTATCAAATAAAGCAGGCACTAAAGGAGATCTTGAGGCATTTACTGTGCCACTGGGTTTTCTGCAGGGGTTTTCAATCTGTGAAGGTCTCAGCGCTTCCCAGGGAAGCCCAACACCTTGCACAGCAAGACTGATCCTCCTGCCAACTGGATCTCTTTACTTAGCTGCCTTATGTAGGTAGGAGGAGGGGGTAGGAGACCTCTGGTTTGGTGGCTCAGGTCACCAAAATAGAGAATAATCACTTGTGTAAAAAGGGTGCAATTGCATGCCTGCAATCTGCACGCTGCCATAGTGCCATTAATCTTGTGGGGGCTGGACTCAAGAGAATGGGAAATCTGTGACATGACACGTAGCAGCAGCTAGGCAGAAGAGTAAAATGAACCAGATGAGGAAGTCACATGAAGGTCTTGCATTCAAAATGTGTGTTTTCATGTAAAAACGGTCCCTGTGCCACCTCAGGACTGACTTACTCCCAGACTCCTGCAGAATGATTTGATGTGGGGACAAGGACTAAAAGTGACAACTGAGATGCAATCAAGTGCCTGACACAGGAACTCAAATTAAGCAGGTGACACAGGAGTTCTTGTTTGCCTTTTAAAAATGCATCAGTACCAAAGGTAACAATCAAAAAACTCAACCACACCTCTTTGTAGCATTTAGTGTGGATTTGCCACACAAGGACTGTAGAAATACGTCAATTCAGAGAATAAATTAAGATCATTAACCCTTCACCCTGTGTAAGGACTCCAATTCACTCCTGTACAGTTGTTCTTCGATCACAGTAAATTATCCTTCTCCTGTGTAGGAGAAAGCTGCTGCAATCTAATAATGTGACACCTGAATGGGAGCTTCCACAGAAGTATAACGTGGTTTAATTCAACACTTCCCTTTCACACCCTCAGTTGATTTGACTTAGCTTTCATGAACAGAAATTACACTAATGAGTGAATTGGTCGATGCAGTTGCCCGCTTTACCAGATGTAATAGCTGATGCCTATATCCGTGGAGGGAAGAAAGACAGTGGCTAGGAAAACAAGTGGATCACAAAGTATGGAAGCAGCTTTCCTCCAGCCTCATGGAGAGGCCCCATGAAAAGATATGAATGCCTCGGCCTCTGCTATCTCATGGCAGAGCACCCTGTCCATCCCCATGCAGGCTTAGGGAGCAGCACTGCTGGCGCAGTGATAGGGGATTCTGTTTGGCTCACGAGGTCAGGGCGAACTTCATGAGGGCAGCTAGAGTATCTTCAAAGCCTGAGGAGTTCTGTGGCACTTCGGGGTGTGCTTTTTCAAAAAACAGCTCCTTGACTTCACAGGGAAGTAGGGAGGGAGGAAATTACCCTAAGAACTCAGTACAGTAGGACTCTGTATTTTCCTTTCCCTTACAGAAGGAGGGAAACCTGGGTCAGTCTACTCTATAATAAATGTCTTTTTGGTAGCTGCAACTAAACTTATGTCATGCAGCTTATATCCTTTTTCATTCAACTGTTCTTCAAGAGCAGTCATTTATTGTATGCAGCTGACATCCTGCCTTGCTTTCCCCTTTCCCCCACTTCAAATTTCTGGGAGAAAGCGTCACTCTGATATACAGAGTGACGCTTGTATGTATATCTGATATACAGATATACACTCTTCACACAGAACTTCTGTAAGCAACATTTACAAAATCACCAAATGACCTATTTATCCCTGCAGAACTAAGTCTTTCTTTAATCAAGTCCATTGTTCCTCCATCATGTCTTCCTTGTTGAGCAGGCCAGACTTATCTTGAAATGACAGGAGCCACTGTGACTAATTAATTATTCTACCTTATCAGTCTTTTAAGAATGACTTTAAATATCACTGAAGATTCCACTTTGAAACTGTATTATCAACCAAGAAAAAAAATATTAGCATGCAAAATATTGAAATAAGAAAACTTCTTATTCAGTGCAGAAAGTTCACTCACTCCAAGCAATGGCGTCCAGAAGCATATCATCAGCTTCACATACTTTACAGTGTTTTGCTCCCAAAAAATCTTGCTTTGTTATTTGTGGTTTGCCATGTCCTACCTTGCCAAGCATAAATGCACACTTGCATAAACACTCTGAACAGAAAACAACCTCATAAAGAACAACTGGCAGAGCTTATTTCTGTCTGAAAGGCAGCATCCTTTTCTACATCTTTCCAAATCTTTCTCAGTCAGATACGTTTTTTTTTCCACCTCCCCCTTTCCCATTTAGGAAGCGTGCCATGTGCTTTGATCATCAGTCCAAAAACCCCTTAATAATCTCAGTGTTATTAAGAGCAATCAGACTCTGAATGGGATAAAAATAACCAGTGCATTTATACGCTTCTTTCTTTTCAAACGAGTGAAATTCACTAACACGTTGGCTACTTGCAAAAGCTGCATTCATTCAACCATACTAAAGAAAGACAACCCATTCCTTGAGTTGGAATGATGAAAATATCCATTTATGCCTGTCTCTGTCTCAAGGATTGAGCAAATGCAAAGACTGCCACGAATTAGGCTTTTAGCTGTGGTTATTAATGTTTATCAAAGATTTCCAACCAAAGACTATCTTACAAAATGATCAGTTGAAGAAAACAACTGATTTCCACAGAAGTCCAGTCAGACCATGTCGTGGGTTGACACATATGCCCTACTGAACATACTTAGAGCAATTAAAGATGCTTAAAATAAATGCCATAGCCTTTAACAGATGTTAGAGTATTTGCATGAACTTCTCTATTTCTTAATTATCCATACAACAGGTTCTTTTATATCATTTATCTTCTGTTGACTGGGAGCATTGCTGTGTTAGATATCAAGAATTAAAAATAACTCATCTACTCTACAAAATAAAGGAAGTGGAACTGAAGGAAGAATGTAAAAAACCTAACCGTTCAGTTGTTTGTCATATGTACCCATCTGTCATTCCAAATTTTTTATGCTAACATTATTTTCCTTTGTATATGCAATAATTCTTATGGAGCATGCATTATATTCTATACAGAGAGATCCCATATAGTTTTTGTGGAGCTTGACTGGAAAGATACTACCTAAAGTATACATTTGCACCTGACTACAGCGTCAAAAGGAAAACACTGTTGAATTTCCTCCTCTTCTCCTCCCACCACTTTTAAGGTGAGAACTGACCCCTGTTATTTTTTCCATATTTGTGAAATGCAAAAGCCTGTTTTTAGAACCCCAAGAGACTTTTTCCTGCTGGAAAATCACACTGCACTCTTAGGATGTTTCTGCTGCCTGCTATAGGAGGCATCTGTATGCAGAATAAAACAATGCCCGTATTCCAAGCACAGTCAAACTGCACAAGTCAATACACTGTGTTAAAACCGGTAGATTTGTTTCATGTCTTTAGTTCACTGTTTGAAGATGAACAAATGCCACGCTCTCAGCAAGAAGAATAGACAGCGTTTCTTCAAAATACACTGAACAATTTGTTAATTGTTGGAAAAAGTATTTGATGTATTTAATTGAAAAGGCATTCCCCTTACTATACTGGTTTGCTGCATGAGGTTATGAGAATTGTTTTTTTGCAAACTTTTAGCAACCCAATTTTGTTACAGAAATAGCTTAATTACTATCATTAAGCCTGTGTGTGTGGCTCTCTTCTTTGTCCAGCTGCTAAGACTGGCTAATAAAGCTGTTACTGCTCAGAAATGAGGTATGCCACCTCTGGCTCCATGCTCCCAAACCCTCTACGGGAAAAGGGGAAGCAGTACATCACAGAGGTGCTGTTTTCATTCCCAGGACTTTGATTAAGGACAGAAAATGGTGCCTCTTGAAGAAGAGGAAATGGCTGTCCAGTAAATACATGCTGAAAACCAACATACTGTGATAAAGGCTGATAACAGTGACCACAATACACATTGCAACAGTAGCAGCATAACAGTGGTCTGGATATACACGGGACTCCCCCTGGGCCCTCACAGGCTTACCAAGGAGAGGAGCTACCAGGGGAGTGAAAGATGAAAGGTGAGTGAAAAGCACTTATGGAAGGTGATGTGTTAGAGGATTGGGAGAGAGTCCACATGCCCTTGAAAGCATGGAAAATTATCTTACAGCCTGTAATACTGGATTTACTAGTGGTTTTCTGCAAGCTGTGTCAGGGTAGGAATAGAGATGCTCAGCCCCTGCAGCAGCCACAACAGGAGTGAGTCAGGCATTAATAGCCTTAGTTCTCCTCCTTTCCTCAGGGGAACATCAATTTGCTGCTGGCTGTGACTGTCTTCTCAGCTCTGTGCAGATGACCAACAGCTTGCCTGGGAACATAACCCAGGTTTTGAGCAATGTAACTGTCATGTAGGCAGATAGTGTCCTTGTGCAGAAAGACCAAAAGAGGGGTCCCAGAGGGAGCACAGCCAGATTGCTTCAGGCTTTTCAATAATGGAGCTCAACAGGACCCATGGCTACTGGCAGCAAACAGTAAAAGTCTGTTCACTACCAGTGATGTCCCTCAGGGCATCAGCATGCCTCCAAGGCGGATCTCAAGAGGAGCCAGTAAGGCTGAGTTAGTGCTGATTAGGGAGTAGAAATCCTTTGAAGAATTAGCCGAATGATTGGCCTTATCCTCTATACAGCATCTCTCCCAGTTCACTGAGTTAAGCCCCGGGGATATTTGTATCAAACCTGGAAGAAGGCCCTTTATCACCTCCAGCTGAGCAGGAGTCATCCCTTCTTCCCTGATAAGTAATGGTCACAATGACCCAGGCATGATCACTTCTGAGCTGGATTACCCTAATTCACTCTATGCAGGCTGTGCCAAACTTTGCCGTTTCTCAGGCCGTGACAAGTAAATGAAGGTCCCGCTCAGTTTTATCCACTGCACCCCAGCCATTTTCAGCAGGTAGCTTGCAGCTTTGCTCCTTGTACTCCATAAAGCTAATGTGTGGATGAAAAAACTTGAAAACAGGCAACATGCCTAAGAAAATGGTTTTCAGACCACTGCCGGCCTGGCGACAGCCCCATGCAACGCAGCTCCATGCAGGTAAGTTACAGCCAAAACCAAGAGAGGGTGAAATGAGAGGACCCAGGTCTAGCACAAGGCACTACAAAAATACAGTTAAATGCAGTCTCACAATTTTTCAAAAATTTTTAGAAATTTGGAAAAAAAAATTCTCTGCTCTGGCGGTGCTGGGAATATTTTAAATAAATGAACAGCACCTTATCCTCAGAGACTTCACAGCCTTTTCCATAGTTTGCCCACACAATGGCAGACACCTCTGAACTGGGCAAGGGAATTATTTTGCACTACTGACACAACGAGGATATTTTAAAGAAAGAAATCCTTACTTTTTGAAACTCCAGGGCAGATTTCCACCGGTAGGAATGTAGCAGTCTGAAATGGGGCCACAGCTCTTCTCTCTCAAACTTGGTGCCAGTTGATGGGTGCTGTGATCTGCAAGGCAAGGGCACTCAGCATCTGACACAACCTGCTCATGACTGATCCTGAGCTGTTTGCCCCATGCAATAGACTTGTTGGTTCCTTTGGAATGAGCTCCAGGATCTCCATTAGCTATGCAGTTTATAACGGAGTCAGAAGTTTATCCTTAAAAGCCATCTCCCTTGGCTACTGTGCCTGGAGGACATCTTCCTGTTTGCAAGCATCAAACACTGCATTATAAGGGCATGAGGCAGAGTAATACATGAGCTGAGAACATCATTTTTAAAGGTGTGAATGGTTTCAAAACAGAAGATTAATCTCTCTCCATGTCCAGAAGACCAATTTGATTTAAAATTTCATCTTTTGCTTGAGCTGAAATTAAGAAGTTGCAAAAGTATCTCTTACTCTGTCAAACCATTGTTCATGCATAAGGTATCACTTACACGCAAGGACTTAGGGTAGCACTTCCAACAGTATAGTGCTTGCTACCCAAATATATTACCTTCCATGATTTTCTTTTTTTTTTTTTTAAGGTACCTAAATACTTTCTCCTGTTGCCTTTAAAATTCCAAATTATGTAAGTAACCTATGGCCTTTTCAGGTTTTCCTCTTCTTTCTCTCTCCCCGTTTCAGCTGTTTAGACATCTGTCTTGATCGTATATGTTCTTTGCAGATTTCAGAAGCCAGGTAAAAACCTTGCAGCAAGACAACAGCAGATCCTATTAAATGGAGATACCTGTTCCACACCGTAACGATATGCCACAAGCAGACAGCAAAGCTTTTTCCTGTACCCAGGCTCCTATTTGGTCTTTGTGATGGACCTCAGTGGAGGGGCTTGAATTAAGGGGCACAATGTCCTGTGATTGTGAGGACTAGAGTTGTGCTGATCTGGGGGAAAAAGAGGCATCAGAGAAGACTGTGGTTATGGGATTGTGATTAAGTCCTTAGAGGGTGTTAAAAGAAGGTAATTGCATTGCTTTGCTGCAACAAGAAAACAAAGTGTGAAGTGTACTGGAGATAGTACTTCTTCCACTGCATGCGTTGGAGTTTAGTGTCAATAATTAATATAACTAATTTAATCCTTCAGTTTAATTAAAGAGGAAGTGGACTTTCAGGTACATCTTGTCCTGTACAGTCATGAATACCCAACAAACAATAGCTAATTTTGACAAATTGTCTGCCTAACAAATGAATTTAGCTAAACTAGAAGCAAAGCAGATCTTGCTAGATGTAGCTGAGTTGTAGTCCCTCCACAAGGACATTCAAACCTCAGAAATGTTGTTATCCCATTCCCAAGGGAAATTAAGAACATTTACAGCTAAACCAGTGCTATTACTTACGCAGTTAGCAAGCAACTTAATGGGCTATAGCTTGAAGAGAATGAACAGCCCAGTTCCCTGAACAGCTTATGTTATTGGCACACAGGAGAGAGTGTGCCACTGGGTGTGCCTCGCTTTTTTAATCTATGCTATCTTAAACTATCTGGCACACAGAAACCACCACGAGGCTATAACAGCACTTTCATTCAGCTGCAGGGAGGCACTCTTCAGTGAGTGGTAAGCACCACTTCTTTTCCTTTCCAGAAGTAAAAATCATAATAGTAGCAAAGGCCATTCCTAGATTTCTGTTTATTTTGGCACTCATTCTGTCTATATTCTTTTCTGTTATTGAAATCAGCGAGGATCTTTCCCATGGAGAATCAAAACCCTCTACACAGGCTACAATTTTTCTTAACAAAGTACTTGTTACTGCTGTTGTCGCTGCTGTTAAGCGAAGATGCCTCCCCAGACAGCAACACTTCAAATCCTTGGGCTGAAGAGGTCTTGAGTGGCTGGTGGTCTCAGCAGTATAAACTAGTGGGGTGAGGGACCTGGCTGCTTAAAGTGCTGGAAACACTACTTCCCTTTCCGGTATTAAAGGAAGAAAAATTAAATCTAAAGACTGAAGTACTCACTGAATAGCATCTCCTATCAATATGGGCATTGAAGCCTGTCTAACTCAGACCCGGAAACATTGCTGACTTCAAAATTCCTTGGATTCCTAAGATCTGCAGCTAGAGAATTGAACACAAGGTCTCCAAAATTGCAAGGAGCCAGTAAGGTTCATCAATCATTCTCGACAGAATTCTCAGCTGCTTTTTGGGTATCCGTTGAAGGCACCTACCAGGAAAAGCTGTAGAGTGTAGGCACTGAGCCATGCCCTGGTTGATAAGAAGTGCCAGTATATGAGATAAATGCAGACACTATGACTAGATCAGCACTAATTTGAACCATATATTTTGGGAATACTCATAGGTCCATTTGTTCCAGAGTGGTACTCAATTACCAAATTAATTTTTCCTATCAGTTGGAATTATATTACAAGCTATCTATGTAATGTAAACTTTACAAAATGGAAACTGAATAACTACATTTTGGCTCACACTAGCACTTATAATAGTCTGTGACTGCTTTAGCAGGCTGGCCATCACAAAACAGATTGTATATCACAGTAAAAAATCCCCAGATAAAGATTTGAAGATACAGCATGCCTTTTCAAAGTATTTGAATAAACTTGTTTATTTCTGATTCCCCTCTCAAGTACAATAATCTGCTGGTCTGTAGCTCAGCTGTTGGTACACTTAAGCAGAAAAGTCCCAGATGCAGCTGGGGTTTCCTTGGCACACCCAGGAGGACAGTGGAGAAGCAGGATAAATTCTCTCCTCTGTTCTACCCCTTCTCCATCCAGACTGCTGGTGGTGGTGCCCTTAGCTCTTGCCAAAGGCAAGAGAAGCCTTAATGCTTTTTCCATTTCAGTAGCATCATCTGCCAGCTCTGCCATCCAGGTACACTCTTGTTCAAGGGTCTCCTGTCCCAGTAATACTATGTCTTTCAAAATAGCTGAATCACAGAAGAAAGCACAAAAAAAAAGAGAAGCCAGGTCTGATAAATTTGGTGAAGGTTGTATGTAGTAAAGCTTAAGATGTTTGTTTTACACTCGTTTTAGACTCTGTTGTTAGCCCTCTGCTGTTCTTTGAGGGCTATTTGGATTGAGGGTCAACAAAATTCAGCAGCAGCTGTAAAGTGCAAAAGCAATGGTTGCTCTCCTGATTGTGGAGTCTCCTCTTGCCTTAGGTCAAGGAAGTCCAGGATCTGGTTTGAGAAGCCAGAAGTGAACAGCATGGAGTTGCATGATGACACTGCTACTTTATAGCTTACCACACTCAGAAATACACAGGCCTAAGTAATATTTTCCTACAGTTCTAAAAATGATCTCAGCCATTAGTGTAGGTGCCTTACAGCCTTACGTTTGACTACTGTTTGTCAGAGTCTCCAGTGCCAGTCTAGCTACCTCTCCTATAAAATACAGAGGCAGCTTTTGATTTTTGTTCTGCTACCATTGGCATCCCTTGTAAGTAGTCCTTAAAAAAAAGAATATTTGACATAGCAATTTGATATAAACAAAGTCTGCAGCACACTGCACATAACACTTGTCTTAAAACCCTCCAGAAAACAGCCATAGATAGCACATTTACATGATGGAGTTTTGTTTACAAGTGATGATGATGGTGGCAGTAATAATAATAACAACAACAACAGTTGCCATGAGATACGCAAGGTTTGAGCCAAAAGAAAGAAACTTTATGAAAGTTCTGCCCTGGAAAGAAAGGTTGTGAAGTCAGGCCATCTCCTTTTTTAGCTGAGACTGGCAATATTAGATACAGTATTAGGCATTTATTGTAATGATGAATGTCTTGAGACTATGGGTTCAATAACGTTTTTTAAATCTTGGTTTCTGCTTCCCTTTGAGATATTACAGGCAATTAAAGTACATTACAATCACTTGCCAAATTTTATAATCTGACACAAACAGATTTCTGGAATTGCATAAGACAATACACACAGCAGTAGAGGGATGAAGAGTGTGCTCACTGGTGTCCTGTGTTTTGGACAAGAGATTTTCCACCAAAAAAAATGCAAAAAACTCTTCCAAGAAGTATACCTACAATCAGCTAATTGGTCCATTCTGGTGATCGCAAGATGTCCTGTTCTCCATGTGTTGTCTCTAAGGGAAACTAGGTTATGAACTTCCCAAGATCAGAATTTGATCCCCAGCATCCTAAGGAAAAGAAGAATGGAGGCAACCTATAATTTGGATTGCTTCACTGCAAACAAAATCATTTTATAACATGTAATACTGTATTTGGTAATCTTAGCCAAAAGTCAGCTGTTTAATATAAGGCATGTTCTCACACAAAAGATTGAGATTGTAGGTGTAAAGTTCATCAAAACTCTTTGCAGGGAGGGGGATTCAGACTCTGCAATCACTCAGGCTACAGTCCCATCAGAGATCTGCATGAAAGGTCACCTGGTGTGTTCCCAGCCAGCAAAAGACTCCTCCAGGTAATCAGTAGAGCAGTTAGAAGTCCACCCCCTCATCCTGGGGATGCCTTCACGATCTCCAGCTCACTCACCCCAAAAAGGAAAATCCAGCTCAATTCAGTTCTTATGCCTAAGGAATCCATCTTTTCCTGC
This sequence comes from Tringa tobata, assembly GCA_033628505.1. Classification (NCBI taxonomy): domain Eukaryota; kingdom Metazoa; phylum Chordata; class Aves; order Charadriiformes; family Scolopacidae; genus Tringa; species Tringa tobata. The sequence continues at coordinate 870,848 of JAHREE010000430.1, forward strand.
TTTGTTTTTCCCTGAAGTTGCTCCTTAGCTCCTAGGTTGGCTCTAGTTTTTCTTGCTGAGCTGGGTTTTGAAGTCCAACAAAGCCTTTAAATGTGGTGGGCGAGAAGGGTACTTCTGGCCCAGAAATCTAGGGACAGAAACACATCCTTGCAGAAAGGGGCAATAGATCATCTTAAAACAGTAGCTTGAGCCAAAGAATGCCAAAATCACTAACCATCTGGGATGAAGAGCTCCGCAGCCGCATGCTTAAAAAACTGTCATATGAACACAAATTAGCATTTTGCATGTAGTGAACCATGTGGTGTGCACTAGTGGGAAGGGTCTTTGATATCTCAGCCCATGGATATTTGATCCAGATCATACTCTGCTTGGCATGCCCTGCGCATTTCTTACTGTAAAAATAAAAAAAACAGTTATCGCAGGCACTTCACAATTCATTGAAAACAGGACAGTGGTAATGTCTCTGAACTTTTGTAGAAACAGAAAAAAACAGGCTTATTTTGAGACACATCATTTTTTCTAGCTCTTAATCCTCTCTATGTAATAAAAAGGAGGAAAATGAAAAATAAAAATGACCCCAATACTACATAACCATAAGAAGGTACCTAGAAACAGTATCCAGAAACTTATTGCTACAATTAATTACAGTGAAGGATGTAACCTCCCTTCTTTCTTTTTACTACCACTATGTGATCTAGTCATCCACCTGCAAAACCCAAAATTTTGAGGTTCAGTATTACACAGTATCAGAAACTCTTTGCCAGGGCATGCTGACTGATAATGGTGGAGTTCCTTCATCCTCAAAAAGGTTACTGTACAATCCTATTTTATGCAGTAGAATCAGCTAGAAACGGAAGCAACAAACAGGGTAGGAATTTAAGGAGCTCAATATTAAGAAAAAGAAGGAAGAAATAGCCTTTAAACAGAGAATGAACATGGAGAAGGGACACGCATATCACTGGCAATTCAATCCAGTGAGAAGGTGTTGGAAATGGAGAGGGAGCAGAGAGCAACAGCACGCCCTGATAACCTAGGAAATTCATGTGCCTTTCTGACTGATTTACTTTTGGCTGGTTCTCTTTTCCCATGCAGAACAGAGGATGAAGGGCATTGTAAATATGGGTTTACTGTACTGATAAACACTTCTTTTTCTTACCCACCCTGGGGGTGGGTTTCACAATCAGTATAAGCCAAAGCAATGTGGAATGCTCACTAATGCTGCAGAACCTTTGTCCCACAAAAAAAAGAGAAAAGCTTCATTTTCACAACACAGCCACGTAGCTGCTAATGCCAGCACAAAAGAGGCAGCGGGAATGGATGGTCTGGGAGTTAAGACTATTGTGAACCTGCACACTGCTTGTGGACAGGGCCATTGTACTGTCACTCCAGGAATACTGTGTAAACAGAGAAATGCATGACTGGCTTTTGAGAAGCCATGATCTATCATTTGCCAAATGCTGCTTTGCTCTAATATATTCTTCTTCCTTGCTCTCCCAAGAACGCATGAAATTGGCGTGAATCATAAGAGAAGGAGATGGTGTTCATTTCTGTATAAATCAATATTGGTTATGTAGATCTCTTCATCAGTAGGACAGGACTTGGACGAAATATGTATTTCAGCTTTTGATCCTTTTGCGAGTAAGGTGCTCTGCTCTATTCTTTTCGCCTGAATGAGTAAGAAGGTACAAGTGTTTGAACACTTATGCCAGAAGTCCAAAGGTACCTATAAAAATATTTTATTTATTGGATAATCTACCAAAAAGCTGATTTGACTCCTGCTGTGTCAATGTTAGAGGCTATTAAATGGACCATATTGTCAGTACAGAGGCATGCAAAAAAATAAGTTTATGACCATTTAAATGCTGTGGCAAAGATGATGAATTTGGTTAGATGCAAAAATGGACTATTTCAGGTGCTGTTTAACCTATTTTTATTAAGAGGTTCCAAAAGTATCAGAAACCTTGACAAACAAGGTTTAGGATGGAGAAATTCTGAGCTTCAATTCATTCAGCATTTTGGTTAACTGCAGATTTTTTATGTGGATATCAAAAGCAACAGCTGCAATGAAAGTTGTCTTCTAACTTAGTTAAAATACACAGATGTGTACATATATCTATATATATATAGAGAGAGAAATTAATCCAGTGTCCAATTCTGTGGCAACTATTATAAAGTTAGGCACAGACCAGAAAAGAGACAGGAAGACTAAGGATTTGATGTTAGGTCCTGTTGCTAAAATATCTTTGATGAAGATGAAAGCAGCCGATGAAGGCATCATGTGCCATCTGTTCATACTGTATAATACAGCTGATACATAAGATGGTGCATTTCCCTAAGTTTTGTCACCTCTATGTGACAAAATGCCCTTGGATCACCATACCTGAAGCAACACTACTACAGAATAACTTTGGAGATCTGTGTCAGCGTTCCTGATGGAAGATAAGCAGAAGAAAAAAAACACAGTTTCTTGGGCAACTCTGCTATAGGCAAGTCATGTAGGAAGCTGCATCCATTCACAGGATACACTTACCCTGTCTAACCCTAGACATAGTCACAAATAGCTCCATTTGTTGATAAACTCTTAAATTGGAGGCCTTTGCTTGATGTGTAGGCTTTGGAGGTCTGCCTTAAGATGCAGACTGTGTGCCACACTTGAAAATTTGAAAAAACAGTCTCCTTGAATCTTAGCATATACAGGCAGTGTGACACTCACACCTGGATTTGGAGATGGTTATAGGCTGTGGCAGAAAGCATCTGTTAAGCCACGCTTTTAGGCAGAGCTTTCTGTCCTTTTGCATTTACAGCCTCAGGGGAAACAACTGCTAGCAACTCTTCTCAGTACTGTGTGAACTTCCAGTGCAAACAAAAATTGGGGAAAAAGAAAACTTTTGAAACTGCATTTTAGACTTCAGTTTACCATTTAAAAAAATAAACAAACCATTATGAACTCATATACATATATATATATATTACCCAGATCTAGAACCTGACCCTTTTTTTCTGTCTTGTTTTTTGAAAAAAAAGTGATTTAAAGCTGTTGTGTTGTTTGCACCCCAGCTACTAAATCTTGTGAAAGATAGCCCAGGAGAACAACAAATTCTCGCTAAATAGAAATAAACCAGCTTTCTCCTTCTTTTTGAAAAATTATTTTGGGCAATAGAAGGAATGCTATTGCTGAAAGGAAAATCAGTCTTGTAATAAAAAGAACTCCTCACTCATTCTACCTATAAAATTTTTCATTCTTACAATGCATTCTTCTCAGGGAGCTAATTAGAATTAGAAAGTTCTGTAATTGATGAGCACCTGACCATTAGGGCATTTTCAATTTCTCACAGCATCCCAGATGACACTGTTACAGAAAAGCATAACTGAAAAGAAAGAGAGACTAATTGGAACAATTAATTGAAACAACATACAGTTAATTTCAATTATAAGAATCCTGACTGCTCCCTTGTCCCTTGTTGTGTGGCCTCCTGCACTGGGGTGATGTTCCTACAGACTCCTCAGCAAAAGCTGTGTGAGGATCCCATCTGCTGATGATTATTCCTGTATTTACTATTTGTATTATCATAACATACATCAGCTGTACTCCTGCACATGATTCCCAGTGTAAGGTGCTCTATAAAAGCAGAACAGAAAGATTCCTGACTGCAGACATGAGCATGGCTCTGCATGCTTGAATTACCCATTCAGTCAGGAAAAAAGTTAAACCACTCACTCGAATGCTTTGGTTTTTAAATGTCCCTAATGCAAATTTCCTCAAGAAATGTCAAAGAATGCTTCTAAGCAAGAAGTCTATTTCCATCTAAATATCCAGTTCTGATACTTGACAGACTCTGGGAAAAAGCTCCAAAATGTGCTTTTTACAGGCAAAGTTTTCATGCTCCAATTTGGAGACTCACAAACATTGAGCTACAAAGTATTACCACCTGTTCATTGTAAAGAAGGAGGTTTCTTGCTGTCATTTTTACAAGAAGCAAATGCAGATCACTATTCATGGCATCCTGCAAAAGTTCGTTGTGTGTGTACTCACACCCTGTAGGCTGATCTCAAAGTGAGCACACACCCTTGCTCCACCAGCTTCTGCTAGCCATAGTGATTAATAAAATTATCATCCTTTAAAATGCACGGCAAGGCTTCCACTCATTTCTGTGAGGTTAGGATTTCGCGCTATGTCTTTTGGTCAATGCTTCTGTACAGGGTGCACAGATGTCATATTCACCTGCAGAAATTAGCCGAGTTCTAGCTTGGAATAGCATATGACTCTTGCATCTACATACAGCTGGTTTCAGCCTCAGGACTTCAGCCGTGCTACATATTCTTATGGGAGAAGCTGTTTGATTTTTTTATGCTAGCATTCATTTCCTATGCTATGACTCCTAAGTCTGCTACAGGGATCTTATATAAACAGCCTATTCAGCAAGTCTGTGCTCAGTTTGGGACATGACTAATTATAATTTTATATGGTTGAGTGAATCAGGACTGTACTGTTCAAGAAAGGGCTGTCTGCAGAGTTGCATTTATTCATAACTTTCACCAATATGCTACCTTGTTTTCTCATGCATTGTCCTCCCTGCAACAAATGAGATAAACTGTTCTTATTCACCTCAAACTAATTTTTCCTTCTGTATAATACCCCGCACCCTTCTCATGTAGATGTTCACAGTTCTCCATTTCTAATCCTTTGCAGGAAATACAGTCTGCAGCTGAGTTTCATATTGACATAATCTCATCTGCTGGTAGCAGAGTGAGCAACTCTCCTGATTAGCCACTGTGTTAACAGCTCCTGGGCCTTTGAGTCACTGTGAAGACATGATCTGTGGCAGAGAAAAATGGAAAGCCTGAGTAATAATACTGTCTCAAATGTATGTCAAAACTTTAATCTTTTATGTTGCAAACCATAGACCACCATCTATGGAAAAAGTAGCATTGCCTTGTAAATATGTTCAACACAGATGGGCTTCATATTGAGATAATCCTAGTCCTGTACTGATTATCTGAGTGAACAAAAGCTACCCTGATGCTCAAGTACCTACATCAGGAGGATGATCTGAACTTTGTACAACTAAGTGTGCCAAATATGCTAATTGAGGTTGGTCAGGTTGGTCCCATCTTAAGATATAGTCTTGTGTAAGACAATGGTGGTGGGTTGACCTTGGCTGGCTTCCAGATGCCCACTCTGCATTTTGCTCTCTCACTCTCCCTCCTCAATAGGAGAACAGCAAAATTAAGATGGAAAACCTCCTGTGTTGAGATATGAAAAAAAAAAAAAAAAGCTGTGCGTGCAAGCAAAGCAAGAAGAGGAATTTACTCACTACTTCCTATCAACAGGTAGATGTCCAGCCACTTCTTGGAAAGCAGAGCCTCAGCAACCCTAATGATTGCTTGGGAAGACAAATTACATCACGAGGAACGTCCCTGCACCCTCTTTTCCCTCAGCTTTTATTTCTAAGCATGACATCATATGACATGGAATGTCCCTTTTGTCAGTTTGGGTCAGCTGTCCCTGCTGGGTCCCCTCCCAACCTCTTGCCCACCCTCAGCCTACTGGCCTTGGGGGTGGAGGGGTGGTTTGGAGAGAAAGCCTGCAAATGCTGCTCAGCAATAGCCAAAACACTGGAGATAACTGGTGTGTCATCAACCCTACCTAGCTACAAGTGCAAAGCACGACACCGTATGGGCTGCCAGGAGCTCCATCCCAACCAGACCTGGTACAACAGTACACCTAGCTATCAGCTACTGAGGTGACAATACACATGGATAACGTTGCTAGATCAATAGAAATCACATGACTGCCATAAGAACATATTCTAGACCCTACAGGACAACAGGGAAGTCCCTCACTTGATGACACATGGGACCATGGGAAGCTTCTCTGTGGCTTTTGATGGGAACCGGAACCAGGACCGTAAACACTTTTCTCCTCTGAAGCCCATGGGTTTTTCTGAGATTGTCATTACTTTCATCTAGCAGAGGAGTCACACCAGTCCTGGACTCTGCAAGAGCACGCAGAAATGTTTTTCACTAACACAGTACACAACAAGACAACAACAAACTCAGCAGGCAAAGGCACAGACTATATTGCAGTGAACTCTGCAAATTTCTGCCTGTCGGAACTTGGCAAAATTTAAAATCACAGAGAGCTGAAATATGGGACACAGGAGATGGAAACATTTCAAGAGTTTAATTAAGCTAAGCCATCAAATAATAGGCTGCACACAGCCATGCAGGTAGCACATTGCATCTTCAAATCCAAAGGAGTTTTCTTTCCCTTGTTTCCATCATTACGTTTCCACATTTTTTTCCCAGTCTACTACATTTCCGTGGTTAGAGAAACCAACTGGAATATCCAGTACAATTGGCCTATGGATGCACTTTACTAAAATATCCACAGCTTCTGAGCCGTTAAAAACCACTAGGAAATTGACTGTAGCAAAGGAAACACAAGAGCCTTGTGAACTTAAGAATCTACATGACAATATTTTTTATACTGTCATGTTCACGGGTGCTTGAAAGGGTTGGGGAGAGGGTCAGTGTTGTGTTAACCTCCTGGTTCTTCTGTTCAATGCAGCTTAATGCTCAGGAGCTAGGTGGAGATTTCACATATTGATAAAAAGTCTTACAGTGGCATTAGATATAACCAAAACAGGCCCTGCACATTTGTCAGGAGGTGTTTCTGTTTATATCCAGATATTAAACACGAGCATTCAAGACATGTTGGTTTACATTTAACTTATTTTTTTTTGTCCTACCAATGTGTTTCAGCAGCACATCTCTGCTATTCAGAAAAGATAAAAGAAAATTGAAAACTTCAAATTGTTCACGCAAGCAGCACGATAAGGATAATAAAATCTCATTTATTGGCATAAATGGATCAATCACTCATGGAAGGAATTTGCTCTGTGATATACTCCTGTTGCACAAGTGGTTAGATGCAGATAACAGCAGCTGTTTTTTAAAACTAAACTATTGATTATAATGGCTAATGATGACTGGAATCAATAACCTGATCTGGAATGCAAAGCCATATGGTCTTATATTTGCAAGGCAACACTACCTTGTAATGCTGCTCACATCTTTATGTTTACAATAGTAGCTCCTAGGTACTAATTCAGAAATAAGGATTTTTTCTGTGAGGACTTTAGGTAGTCCGAAAAAATTTTAGGTATATATTACTTTAATTATAAATATCTCTTTTCTTCAAAGCTACCACAGCAGTCACAGCTGTATGTGATCACCAGAACTGTGTGTATCGAAAACATTATATAGAAACTAGAATATTGTCAGATTCCATAAAAAGTTTTCATGCCTTGCAATAGTCTTAACCAAAATTGAACATAGTTAGTGGAGAAAACGTCATTGTTTCAGGCCTTAATCCATTTTATTTGTTTTGTATGTACAAGAAACAACCTGTATTTCTGGTTGCAACACAAAATATTTATTGATGATTTATCCATCTAGATGTAATGATAAAAAGCCACCTAATTGAGCAGCAAAACTGGACTCTGTGCAGAACTGGGCATTGAGTTTTCCTTTATAAAAGATACCTCTGCCAGAGTGCAGCACAGGGAAAACATTGGAAGCCTGGCTCCCTCTCGGGTAGACGTTGCCTGGATTTGATGTGTGTCAGCCTAACACCTGGCTCTTGTGTATTCAACACCTTAGTGACCATGGTCAGCTGCTGATCCTGTTCCTCCTCCACCGATGCAGGTGTAGAGTTCTCCATCTCTCTGCGGCCCTTCTACACTGCACTGGCAACATAAAGGACCTGATAATGTAAAAGCTGTAAGCTCAATTTGACAGCGTTTAAATGCATCTTTTTCCACCTTTACTGTGCCACGGTGATATAAGGTAACCTCCTTGTCAGGGAGGGTTGGTTACTATGCAACTTCTCTGCTTCTGGGTAAGACATAAATAATAAGAGCTGAAAAAAGTTGCCCACAGAGACAAGCCAATATCCAGAACACAAGGCTAATCATGCCTTTTTGCTGAAACATATTACAAATACGAACACTATTAGATCAAGAGTCACTGCAGGAACTCAAATCTATGTGGAAAAAGAACAGTACAAAACCTAATGGAGAATCTGGGACATTGTGCTGGCACTGCCATGCATAAAATTTCATTATTTTTTTGAGTTTCTGTGCAGACCTATGACCCACTTCTGTTCCCACTGAAATCCACGGCAGATTTAATAGGTGCTCTATTTTTTCATTTTAATAGGCACTCTATTTATAGAAAAATGTGTAACTTAAAACTATGTGAATTCTAGTCTTCCTTCACCTTCTGCTCCTCAAGGGATACTTCTTACTGAAGAACTAAATGCTATTCCACCGTAGTAACTGTGAAAGTAACCATATATTGTGCCTAAAATGCCTGTCGTAGTGTGTTTAGCAGATTATCCTACATTGGAGAGCAGACTTTTTTCCTAGCTACTAAGATACCAAAATCACAGGTCGTCATTAAGGCTGTGCCCAGTTTGACAGAACATCCCTCAAAACAAAATCAAATTATTTTATATTTCCTCATCTTTGACTTCCACCAATCAGTATCCATCTAAGTTTAAGGCTATCAGAAAAGGCCCTGATGAGGCATGAAAGCTGGAAAATGTGGAGCTGCTTCCCATTAGTCAGTCTCCCATCCTCTTCTGCAATGTCATATGTTAAAAGTCAATTATTTGATACACTTCATTTCTTTATTTTTTTAAGATGATGTAAGAAAAAACCTTTCCTGCTAACACATCTGGGAAATATCAAGGTCATTTCCATTTGAAAAATTTCACTCTCTGACACCACGTTACTCAAAGTTTGGTTTCTATGATGGATCTAATACAGCTTTTCAGGACTTCAGCACAGGAAAAGTGACATGAGGCAAAAAAAATACATGTCTGTTTAATAAATTAAGTATATATGTGTGTGTATATACATACACATGAAAGTAACAAGGAGATATTGTCAAGATAAATTGTGGTGGTACTTAAGCTTAGATTTCAGCCAGTCCTATTAGTTGCAAATCGGTGCCTGGATCCAGTGTGAGCCAGACTGGGACTCAGAAGCAGTGCCCAAAACACCTGAGCTGTGATGTGCCTCAGGAGGGCCTTAGTAATTTGATGTTGAGCCAAACAGGCATATTCAGCAGGTGGTAGGCAGTGTGCAGGGACGGTTGTAGATGCAGCCCAGTGAAAACCAGTGCTGTTCCGAAGGCTTTCTTGTCCCTCCTCTTTGCCCACAGCCACTTGCCCTCTCACACCAGCACCGTCACTCGTGGCCACACGGTGGGCTGGATCAGGGAAGCTGCTCAGCTGAAAGCTAGCAGCAGTGAAATGTTTGGGTTTGAGGCAAGGGGGTCCAGCAGACCAGTTCTGCGTGGGGCTGCGCAACACTCAAGTTTGCAATGGGAAGCATCCACGGGGATGAGGGGGCAAGCACGGGGGCAGGCACGGTGCCACCCCTGGCGGAGCAGCCTGTACTGAAGCTGATTCAGCAGCCAGAGAACTGCAAGTGGGTAAATCTGTCCTGCAGGTCAGGTGTACCTGCAAGCCCTACACTGGACACGGCTGGCACAGCAGTACCTTCAGTATGTCTTAACCTGCCTTAAGTAAAAGCCTTTAACCTTCCTTTTCATGGCCTTTAAAACTACTGGAATGAGCCAGTCCACAGGCAATTTAGAAGCTTGCTTAATTAAAGCCGTTTTGTTTAAAAGAACTCCAGAGCATGTTACTCCCTTTTCTTAACCTCAGTGTTACAGTGGGTGCTTATCCAGTCCTGGGACCCTGGTAAGCTCTTACAGGATGCACATAAACGAGCTAGGACAAACAGATAGACATGAGTTCCCTTTGCCTGCACACCAATCTAATAGGCCTCCAGCCAGCTCCAAACTGAAAACCCTTGTGACCTTGTTAGGGTGACACTGTGCCCGAGCTAATAAACCATGCTCAGAGGCAGAGCGATCTGGGCTGGGCTTCACAAACATGCTTTTGAACTGGGACTGGCTTGTGTCCAGGCAGCTGAATGCACATGCAGAGGGAATTCGTGTATGAGTGCAATCAGCCATGTAGACATATTCACAGTATCATCAGTCTGAAGGCTACAGTTTCTCTCCAGAAGATATGAGTATCTGTAGAGCCTCTATTCTAGTTTTCAACATATATGCACTGTATTTCACATAACTGTCCCATCTGAGCTGATGGAAACCTTTTGCATTATACAAGCTACCCAGTTGTCTTCTGGCATTTTTTTTATTCCTAATAAATTCTAGGATCGATTTGGCTGTCCCTTGTTGCAGGAACCACCCATTTCCATATGGTTTGAAGAATATTCCTGTAATTACCTTGGTTTTGCAAGGCATATGAGAAATCGATTATGTGTCTTCCAGATTTGTAACTGCCATGTCTCACAAAACTAAAGTTTGGCCATGTTTCTTGTTCAAGAAACATATGCACTGTGAAAGTCCTGCTCAGTTAAGCCTGTGTTTTTAAAACATCAATAATTCTGTAAATATTTTAACTACATAGCATAGTTAACAAGTGCTTTAGTTCCCACTACTTCAATCACAGTTCATCACAAATAAAGACTAATATATTTTCTAACTCAGCCATTATTAGTTTTACCTAGTTCTTACTGGGTACTTTAGCTGGGCTGATGTAGTTATTTACCACAACACCACTGACATGAAAGGAAGTATTTTTGGTATTTGCATTGTTTTATATATACAGTTGGAATTTAACTCTGCTCTTTCACTCTCTCTCCCCCTCTTTTTCTCTGCTTTCTAAGTCTATTGTCAAAACTGTGTGCCCTAATGATCCATTCCTCTGAAAACATATAAGGTTATGGGAACAGAAAGCAAAGTAAGTGTAGAAAAGCAAATGGAAGTGCAAGATTGTCCCCTGTCTATACATAAGAATAATAAACAAAACAAAGTGCAGAGCAGAAAATGACCACTGTTATTAGATGTTAGAGAGTACTTATAGCAGAAAAGAGAAATCTAAATATCAACAGAGAGGGGGAGGGAGAATTAGGCACACTATTGTGTAAGTCATGTAGAAATTGAAATGCGGTATTTCAAGTGGGGTATAGGCACATTGTGTACGTTAGGCAGGTATTCTGACAACTTAGGTGTGTCTGGCAGATACCTGCATACTAGACAAATGTTGAATTTTTGTTTCAAAAGCGAGCCTGTAAAGCTAACACAGGTAATATCTCAAAAAGAAATTCAAAGACTTTTCTGACTAAGTTACAAAATAATTCTGTGCCTTACTGTATAACATGCACCTAATGTTAAGAGAGGCCAGCTTTCACATACGATGCTAGGACATATTTAATTTCATATATACTTGGCCATAAGCAGTTGCTTCTTTATTTTTGAAATTGCCTATATTGTTTATCATCACATATCTTGCAGCCTTCTCAGTATTTAGGATAGCTTATTTAAAACTGCATTAGGAAGTGTGATTCATAAGCTGGACACTGTGAAAGCAAAACTCTATTAAAAGGTACCAGTATTGAGGTGTCTTTAAATAGCTGGAAAAACTACTGGCACAAAAAAATAAATAAATATGTATTTAAGCATATCAACTGGCACAATGGAATTAGAAACGTTCAAATTATTTAATTAAGCAACTGAAGTTAATGGCCAAATGCAGTTTGCCTGCAGTAAAGGAAACAGCTCAGTTACCCAAAATCCAATAGCAAAACCCAAACAATCAATATTTTCCCCCTCTGGGAATGGAAGCAAGTACCAGCTGCCACACTGTATATATGACTGAGATCTGTCTCAAGGACCAGTATTTGGATTTTCATTAGAATGAGCAAGGATTGTTTTTAAACTGCTTGTGTGACTCAGAAACATAGGTGCTTGTAGTGAGAGTTCAACAAGCAACCTAAACTTGATCCTTTAAACTCCCCCTGGCTACCTTTACCCTAACTCACTCAAATATGCCAGTAGGAGACGTCTTCAACAAGAAAAGAGTGAAATTTGAGAGCAACGAAGAGCCCACTATATAAATGGAGGGACGCCCACCACCTCCAAGGAAGGCAAAAGCTGGGCATAAATGTACACATAAGCCACCTTTACTGTGCCTGCAATGTTTGCACAGTTTTGCTGCATTTGATGTAAGAAATTCACAATAACATAACATGTAACAGCGCGGCACACCACTTTAGCAAAAAATAGCTTGTGGCCATGTTTTTAATATGCAGTACAGATAATCTGGTCTATATGGGAATGTGCACCAGCTCTTTAAAGGATTTTAGCTGTATCACTTGGAGAGAAAGGATCTTAACTGCTGCTACCCAAATGCTTTGCTCTGTCGCACAGGTCCTATCATGACATTGGGAAGGTTGTTTAATCTCTTGTGCCTTGAGATCCCTCAGCCTGTAAAACTGAGGTAACAGAACATCCCACCTTGCATCACTGCCCTGATGGGAAATACACGAGAGACTGTGAGCTACTTGGCTTGTGATATAGGCCATGGCTGATCACTGCAGTTACAACATCATCCTTAATCTAGGCCATTATGAGTAAATTAAGGCTCTTCTGTGTTTTCAGTGTTTCAAGAAACAAGAGTGGGAAACTATTCCTTAATGAACAAGCTGCTTTCAACATCGTATGCCTGTCAAACTTTTTAGCATTTAAATAACAACAAAAAAAAATCAAAATAAAACAAAGCTAGGCTAAGCAGTACAGGTGTGAAACATTAATTCAACTGAAATGTTGTACCAGTTAGAAATGGCAATCTAAATAATACTGAAACACAAATTCCTTTAAAAGCTGTCACAGATTGCTGTTTCTGTACTATAAAAATGCATTCAGCTATCCTACTGTGCTGGATGTTAGTATATAGATCTCTTTTTAAACTCAAATTAGATTACCATGTTAGTAGGTCACAATGGAGCTATTGTTCTCCTACCATGTACCTTCTTGTGCAATTTTGCTGTTGATAACAATTCAAATCAGGGAATTTAGGTGGAAGGAGAATGCTATACCTTTATGTCAACCCATCTAAGAAAAAAATGTACATTTAAAGAAATTATACACTTTTAAAGAGCAAGTGCTCAGGTAAGTATTTCCTTCTTACATTAACAGTGAAGACAACAATCTTAGGCATCTTTCTCTTGAGGCAAACTCTGTAAAAACCTACCCAGTCTGGCCTTTCAAATCAGAGGTGTGAGGCTCATCCCTGGAAACGAAAACAGGGATGAACTGTATGCAGAATTCAGCTGTGGATGCACTATTACCACATTGACCCTGCACACACAGTTAGGGATGCTCACATTTCAATGACAGAAAACTTGCCTTCCCACATGAACTTGCTGGAGCTACTACCTGGAAAAGGTGGGACTGAGAAGGGAGAGAGATGTTGTTATACTGTGCCAGCTCTCTGCCCTGTGACCTGGTGCAGTGGGGAGTTGCAGTACAGGACCGTATCTGCAACCACATGGATCAACAACTTGAGAAGTAATCACCTAGACCGTGCAGAGGTCCCTAGTACAGGGGTAGCTCTCATTTGATTTTGTTATTGCTCTGTCATCCACAAGTGCAAAAGTTTCATTTCATGGAAAACACTGCCCTGGAAACAGAGACAGGGCATGGGCAGGAACCTGGAAGGGTCTGGCTGGTTCCCCCGCAGCAGGCTCGGTGGCTGGAGCGGGGCAAGCCTGGAGACAGGCCTCACCACTTCAGCACAGGGGAAAGGGAGCAGGCTGCTGGCTGCCATCCCGCTCCCTGCCTTCTGCCCTCTGGCTAGCAGAGGGTAGATTTCATCACCCGCCTGCGCCGCCGTGACTTTTACATGCAAGGAGCGCAGTGTGTACACTGCGCACGTTTCACTCACAGGACTCGCTATCGACTCGTGCTGTGGCGTTTCTGCCTGGTCACAATTCGGATCAATTCATAAAGTGAATTTGTGCATAATGCTAGGACTGCTTCTGCCTCACAGAACAGCTATAACTGAAGTTTTCACCTCTGCTAAGTGTCCTTGAGAATTTCGTCATACATTAGATAAGTATCTGGCTTGTTTAACCAAGAATAAAACTATGTAATTTAAATTTGCAAAGATACACCCACAGCCTCTTTCTCGCCTGAACCATGAGACAAATGTAACTTCCCTAGCATATTGTTAACTTCCCCCCAGTAAAGCTTAATGCTTCTTAAATATCAGGAGGAAAACTGTTGATAACAAACTGAAGAGTCAACAATGTCTTGCTGTTGCAGAAAAAAGGGGTGGAGTCTCCGTTGTTGGAGGGCTTCAAAAACATGTTATACAAACATCTGTCAAGAGTGACATAGGAATATCTGAGCCTTCCCTAGAAGCAGGATCTGGATCAGATGGCTCTGGAGGGGCCCTTCTAGCGCAGTTTTTCTGTAGGGTTTGCCTTACTTCCAGCTGCATTTAGCCGCACACCAACTTACAAAGGCAAATGCTAACATCAGTCTCTGCTCACCCCCAAGTCTGGTAAGAGTCTCACTGGAACCCATAAAAAAATAGGTGAAGACTCTATGATTTTATTTACTACTATCATCAGTAATACTGATTAATAATAATTAACAATGATAAGAACAGCTATAAAATAATAACAAATAATACAAGTTAACTCTGTCATAGCAGTAAGACAATTCTCTGCCCATTTACATCATTATATTTAAGGTTTCTAAAGAGCAGCTACACTGCATCTTTACAAATATTTCTTTTTTGAAGTTTTCTTTTCTTTTGGGATGATCCATCTCCAGATTATACAACACACACAGAGTGTTGCATACTTCCCCTACACAGGCAGATATACAATTACTTGCCAACCTATGTTCGCAACACCAACAGAATGTCTCAATTCATGGAGATTATAAATGCTTTTTTTTGTTAAAGTAATAGACTGAAATATTAGCAAACTCCTAAAAAATAAGAATGAAACTAATTAGAGAAGTACATATAAGTACTTCCACAGCTGCTAATGAAAAATACATAATATAATTTCCTTGGCCAAAATTGAAGCCTGGGAAGAAAGTCTCTTGCTTCCTTTATATCCATACTAAAAGCAGAACCAGAGCAGCTAGCCATACCCGGGCAGCTGCCAGGCATGCCTTTGGCAAGATGCTGCGCTGAGAACTGTTAACTGCTCACAGTTAAACAGGGGTGGAAAGCAAAAACCAGACACATTTGCTGAACCGGAGGCCTGCAATTGGACACATAAAACTCCTTAGCTTTCAGAGCAGAAAGATGCTTCTACTTAGGGTCCAAATATAGAATCTGGACCCTGATATTAAGCACAGATGTATAAAAATACGGACTTTATTGAAGAATTTGGGTTCAGATTGAACTAATGGGAAAAAGCACACCAGATACCACATAGTAAATACTCATATCATTTCCTTAAAAGGTTGAAACTCAGATCAGGCAAAGCTTAATAGGAGCTCAGTTAGGAAGTGTCACTCCAGCTGGCACAGGAAAAATTTACCCTTCATCCCTTCACTGCCCAGAGTAGGGGCTTGGTCCCTGAAACACAGAGATGCTCCAGTTTGAGAAGCCTCAGGGTGTCTGGGAAGATTTGGGTGCTTATGCTAAAGCCCATTTCTTTTTCAGTCCCAAGACTTTCTCCCTCAGATGCACAGCTCCTCGGGATCACCCGTCCAGAACCATCTTCTGAGACAATAACTGCATTCAGAAGTGGCAAAAAATAAAACAGTGCTAGGGACTCCATGGCGCAGTGAGGCAGCAAGAAGTAGGTAAACAACCAGGACAGCTTAACGTGGCAATTGCCTTCCTGCTGAACCAGTCCTGTGGCTGTCCCTCAGGCTCATCTGCACCAGTTCTTTCACAGAATTGTCGCGAAGCTTGAATTATTGATATCTGTGGAGCACAGCATGTAAGTAGGTACCAAAGAACTCTCTCCCTGCAAAATAAATAAGAAAAAAAGCAGATCCCACAGCCTCTAAGAGGCTGCTGACAAAGGGCTGAATCTTGCTCTGACCTTAACCCTGCAGATGGGCCTCTCAATTCCAGCTGTAGAGCAGCATGCAGCACCAAAGTTGGTCCCAATTTTGTAGTTAAACAGTCATGTTCCCAGCTGCAGGTTTTCACTGGTGCTGATTGTTTAGAGCCTTACACCATCTCTGAGCTAACTTTCAGGTTAAAAGCAAGAAGTCTCACTGCTTGTTACTTGTTCAGACCAGTGCAACAGCCACAAAGAACACGGGCAAACTATCAAGTACCAGACGCTTGGTAATGCCCACTGGAGACCAGTGCTTGACACGCGAGACCTTGGGAACTCACACACTTTGAAACACAAAATTCCTGGCTTTTTTCTGTCACAGGAGTGACTACCTAGCAAAAGCACCAAAGATAAAATAGGTGTGGTTGCTCTTGGTTATTTTCACTAATAAGGGCCTGAAAAAGCTGTTACACTTTTCTAATTCCTAACATGAGATGACAAAGGATACAGGAATTTTCCCATGTTGGTTTTGTGTGTGTGTGTGTGTGTGTGTGTGTGTTTTTCCCTGCAATGTTATAGCACTACAAGGGCTTCTGCCATATCCAAGCCAAATGCAATTTGGCCATGACCCTCATTCTTTTCCCTCTGAAAAATGGCTAGATAAGCAAAGCCTAGATAAACCCCACAGCTGTATACAGCTACAGAAAAAGATGGTGTCGCTAATGTAGCAACCCAAGGAGTGACACGCATCATAAGAGGAAACAGGATAGGGTCATACTGGACCTTTTTGCATGCTGGCTTTAACTATTGTCCACGGCTGAAATATCGGAACAAGACATACCTTTCACTTCATCTCTTTCTTAACTGAAGGGAGTCCTTTGGCAACTTGCCACCAGCACCAGTGACTCTTATATGTAAGACAAGCAGTGCACTTTAACATGACAATAAAAGTGATAATGAGAACCTACTCGCAAAGGGCTGAGTAAACAGCAGCTGGAGAAAGATGGGACACGCTGGGAGAACCAGAGCAGAAAACACACTTAATTTCAATGGAAAATGCAATGAGATTGACCCTCATCTCGCTGGAGCCCCTGAGACTTACAATTCTGGCTGCAAGGACGATTTTTTGGTATGATATCCCATTGGAAGAATGTGACTGGCAGCTGTAGAAGGATGCGGGATTTTATGAAGATGATGTAGAGAAACAGAGCGACTTTTGTAAACTCTTGAAATGACTAGCAGCTGCAGAAGCTCATCTACGTCACCTAATCTGTCCAGCTCCACTTTGCAGGAATGCCCACAGCCTCGGTAGCCCATCTGCAGTGATGATGCACTGCCCCCTCATTCAGCGCCCAATTACTCTTATTGTAAGAAACACCTTCTAAATGACTTGAGATTTTCCTGTTTCAGCTTCAGGCCATTGCACCTTGTCTTTCCTTCTTCTGAGAATGTGGATAATTCCCTTCTTTCATTTATACGATTATCTCTGCAATTATTTATAGTCTGTAACTGTAAATCTCACGAGTCCTCCACTTAATACAGTTCCTTCAGTGTCTTTCTGCAGTATGTCTTACTTTTCTATTATCATCCATTACTGGCTTTGTAACTTGTCTATTTTTTTAAAAAAAATTTACATTAAGGGGACTCAATTGCATTCACCATTCCAAATGTAGCAAAATCACAGCTGTATGAGCCAGAATTTCATTATTTTAATAATACCACCTGGGAAAAGATGGGTGCATTTTATGTGACAGTGAAAGAGATTCAAAAGGCACAGGCAATCTCATTTTCAAATGGCAAATCACAGACCCTAAACTTGGAAGTCTAGAAGCAAAGCTCTGGGTATTCTCAGCACATCCAAAATTTTGCATTTTTCTCTGGACATGCACTAAGAAACACAAAAGCAAGCAGTCCTTGTTAAATTAATAAATAACAATGAGAACATCAGCCTGAAAGCAGGATCTCATAGTAGAAACTATTAACAAAGCCTTTATTCTAGGTGACAGTGAATCCCTTTTACACAAATTAATATTGTTTAAAATATGGAGTATATGTAAAATGGAGCATATTTCCCTGAAAAAGGACCAAAAGCTCCAATAATAAGTATTAGGAAAGGCAGGAATAGAGTTTATTGTACAAAATTATTGGTGTATTTTAAAATTTTCCTAAATTTTCATTTTTTAAAAAAATAGACAATCTATTAACTGCTGTTCTGAAGATTCAACCATCTAGTCACTGGAGGATGTATTGCAGGCCATAGACTGTCTCTATTTCCACAGTATTTACCACTAAATTACCTGAGCACTTGCCAATCATTAAGAAGTATACCCCCTGGAAATGCCTTCTGAGACATGGAAACATTTTTATCTCTATTTTACCAGGCAAAGAGACATAGAAAAACTGAGCTGCACAAGAACATTTGAAAAAAATTGTGACAAAGCCAAGCCATAAATTGAACCTAGATCTCCTCAACTGCTCTTCAGTATCTTCACAGCAATATTCTTAAGAATAAAGAGACAACGCATCTGCAGTTGAAAACCCTAAGGAATCACTCATTATATGCAAATAAGATTTATCTTCTCATATCAGGAGATGCTATACTGTGTTGAAATGACTGATGCTAACTACAGAGATCATGATAAAATGGATCTCCAAGGAATAACAGAGACACGATAGAATAGCAATCATGACAAAAACACAGTTTCAAAAGGATACTTGCCTGTATTTTAAAGCATTTAGGTAAAATGAAATAATGGTTATGAGAGTGTAGTAGTTCTGCATATTAATGATGTGATAGACTTCAGGAAAAAAAGAGATCAAAATCAGTCTGGAAAAGGAGAGCTCTAATGGGATAGAGTTGGAGTCTGCAATGGGCCACCAGATATGGCAAGAGATGGGCACAGCTCTGCAGTGTTACAAGGCAGTATGATGTGTCAGGACAGCGTATTCTTAGAGAAGATGGTGAACTTCCCATTATACATAGAACAAATGCTACTGATAGGCATCGGTTCTGGCTACTTACAGAGAGCAGTGATGTGCCTATCTTCACCAGGAAGCCAATGAATCTGTACTGCTACAGTTGAGTTTTGTTTTCCATTAAGTTTTCCACATCAGATCTGGTAAGATCTGATCTGAATGACTAATGGCCAGCTCACTTTAAATCAAATTAAATGATACACAGAATTAAGTTCTCTATTGAAAAAAGATCAGCTTTTTTTAAAATTCAGAGAACTAGAGAGTTTAGGAGCTTGGAATTCCTTCGAATGCTCATCAAATGTCTTAATAAAAAATAAACTGTATTGTGTATGTATTGCATATGATACAAAGATCAAAGATCCTCCAACTGTATAACTAAATTAATACTTGATTCCCTTTTCAACAGAAAGAATGACTGCACAGTCAAGGGTAGGATCATTAGAGGAAAAAAGGATACAGAACAAGAATTATCAAAACGAAATAGAGGTGAAACTCCAAAGATCCTGCAATGGAGTAGACAGTCTCTATCCTAAGACACATGCTATAGGAGAACAGAATGAATGTTGTTTGCATTTAAGGAAGAAAAGGGGCGAAGTTTCTCAAACTGTTCAGCCAGTCAGTCCTCTAGTCTGACTTCAATAATATACAGAGTTTTAGGACAAATACGGAAGAAAAGACACCATAAACTTCAATGTACTTGGAAAATGGGACAAAACACAATGTGGATTTACCAGATTTAGATTGTGCACAGCTAACTTGAGTCCTTCTTTCCATTAGTCACCTGAATTTTTCGACAAACTATGTAGACCAGGTCCACATGGGGCTCGGCAAAGCATCTGACTGAGTCCAGCACAAGAAACTACTAGTTAAGCAAGAAATGCTGACAATTTGTACAAGAGTTGCCAGATGGGTAACAGATGCCTTAAAGGGAACATAAGGAGTAATGTTGAAAAGAAAATATTTGGATAAAGGAGGTTACTAAGAGAGTTCATCTGTGATCAGTTATCATCATATTTAATATCATCACCAACAGCCTAGCCACAGAAATTAGGAAAGGATTAACAAAATTCAGGGCATGATGTTGGACACAGCACTTAATAGACAATTGACATATAGAATTAAGTAACAGAAATTGCCTAAATGTCTGTGAGTGGTCATAGAGAAATGTCCATCTCTCCTCTGATTATACAGGTAATTTTGCACCTCAGGTTGAATACGTAGGATAAGTGGATACTTAGCAACAGAGACCACACCACCATCTGATGCAGCTGGAAAAAGGACATAAAGAGTGTCAGCCAAGGTATTTCTAGCAAGGGAAGTATTAATGTCAGCTTAATGTCAACATAGGAGGCTGAGATGAGACCTTCTGTGGAGCTCTTTGCACCCTGGAGCACCGCTTACCTTTCTGTTCAGTCAAGCCCAGAAAAGGTGGATTCAAGCTGGGAGAGAGGCTGATGATCCCAAGCACAATAGTTAGAGGGATGGTCTACCACCAGTGAAGTGCCCCAAAGAATGTGGCTGGTTTAGGTTGGAAAAAGGGGGGCTGAGAGAGGACAGGGAAGAATGTCAGGCACAGTCACTGAAAGTGAACGTCTGACTCAGAAGAAATAGGAACAAAATGAACAGAGATAAATTCAGTGTGGAAATTTGAAGACAACTAGGTAGCCCAGGAAAAAGACATCAGGGTACTCTTGATAAGGCTTACAGTAGATGTCATTGCAAAAATAAAAATAAAAACAAATAAATCAAGAAACCTTCCACAAACAAACAATCCTCTGAAGGGTTACAACGTGACGCATCATCAATTTAAGGTTTACGTATGAGTGAGCTTTCCACAGCATCAGACTAGACCAGACTTAGCCTTCCCTTCCAGTCTTCCGTTCATTATTGTAAAATGATACTTTTCCTTTTGAAAACAGCTCTAACAAGGAAATAATTGATCTTGCAAGAATAAAACATATTTATATCTATCCTATCCAAGTATGTCCTAAGATAACCCAGGCCTAAGAAAGTTGATTTTCAATCAGCAGAGTGAAAGTTAGAGTCTATGTATTGCTATAGACAGACACATTTATATTATATTCTTGAAACAGATATAGAAACTATATTCCATGGCGTCATTTCATTTCACAGAAGCAATTTCCTTGTAAGCAAAATCTAACAATATTTCAGCATGCAGAACAATATTATCTTGCATATAAATGCAAAGACATCAGTACTGATCAATTTCAATGTAATTTAAAATTTAAAGGAAGTGCTGTTATACTGCATTTCCTCAGTTTGTAAATCTGTCTACCACTTCTTGCAGAACACTACCTGCACCAAAGAAGAGCTTGACCACTTTCTGCCACAAAACGAGTATGAAACTCAAACATATGGGGAAGAGGAAGGGCTAGTTAATGAAAATAGCAAGAGTTTAAAACACCCTTACGGAAGGAAAATGAAATTTGTATTTAAAACATGAGTAGGCAACACAGAGTCTGACAACAGATCATTTTTGCAGCAACTATAGAACATGGAAAACACAACCCACTGTTACTCCAAATAACACATGAGCCCAGGGCAGCTCTCTCACCACGTCCTTAGTTTATTCTCCTTTTGATGGCCAGGGCCGCAGTCCCTCTGCACAGAGCACATAGAACTACTCCAGGATGGTTCTCTGATCCTTACCCTTCTACAAAGGCACACTTTTCTGCCGCATTTGTTACCTTTTTTGCAAATCAAGAGTACATTCAGAAACTTCTATGTTCAGGCTAATACACTGCACTCTGTTTCCATATTAGCCTCCAAATCTGAACACTCTGAAAATGTCCCATATCATCCACTCACATGTTCATGTGAAGGGAAAGTAGAATTTCTTTTCACACATCTGCAGTGACACCCTCATCGTTTCAGTGTCTGATTAAAGACTTCTCCGCTAGCACGCAAGAACATTATGGCACACTCCAAGCTTTCCAGTAACTTTTCTTTTTGTTCCGCACCCTATTTCCTATGCTCTACATGCACAGCACCACAATCTGAAGGTTTAACCCATTTAATTAATCATATTCCTTATTTTTAACACACTCCACCATTTTTCAACCTTTGCAAAGAACAACACAAACATTAATCCTCCTCCACTTAATGTACAGAGGTTTTGGAACATAAATGTCAGATTCCCTAATAAGTATGTGGATGCTTCAGTGCTTTTTCCACTGGAAAACTTCACAAACACAAAATTCTGGAGGAATTTTAATAAATGTTTGTATTAGCTTATGTAAGTCTCACAGGAAAAACTCATCAGAATATATGCTAGACTATGCATACTGAAAATAAACCTTGTGGCATCAGCAAAATCAACTAATGTTTGGTTTATTACTAAGCATATAGAATTGATGTCACGTGAGGGTACGACATTCAAAAGAGCATCTAATTTCTAAAGATAAACGTAAAAAAGGGGATGTAGCCACACAGATTCAAAATGGGGAAGGTTGTATTTTGAAGCCACGCTCTGTCCCACACCTGATAGAAATGGAAGTGCTTTTTTCATCACAACTGAAGCTTTATCACGTACTGAAAAAAAAAGCATGGTGGAAGTTTTGCTTCCAATGCATGACTTACAACTCTCTCATTTTGAAGTTTATGCACTTCATGCAGAGCACAGTACCACCAATGAAACATGGATTTGGTTTTGAACACAAATTAAATACTTCCAGGTTCTGGTCCTAGCATGACTTTAACTATTGTGATGTCTTCCAATACTGTAACACTAAATAAAATGTGTTCATGCTCGTATCACACATGCTAGTTCCTCACAAACAGGGGAAACCCATTAGTAAGTGTCTATAATAAAGAAAATTTACTGATGTGCACCACAGAGGAGGAAATCCCATCCTCATAGAAACCAGCAGCAAATTCCAACTGATGTTGGCAGGTCAAGAATTTTATCCAATGTTTTTCCCACTGTGAAGAATACGTCCAAGAAAGACAAGTATTTTCTAACCTCCTTCAGAGATGAACTATCCATGTTTCTTGAACCACTAATGATAAAAACCAAAAAAATCATTAAAAATTGTATTAAAATTACCAGTGAGACATCGGTTTGCCTTGTTTTTACAGCTCAGATGATGATGGGAAAGGTAAGGGGGACTTTTTTGTGAGTCTTAATTTACTGTTCATTAGGTATCCTGAGAACAACACAGGAAAGGCGCTTTAGTAGTACAAAGTTGGTTGCTTGGATTTTCTCCTTTTCTTCCCTAGAGCTGCAGACAAAACATAGAACATGGATGTGAGTAGCACCTTTAGCAACAGCGTAAACCTTCACATAGTTTGCAGAGAAGCCTTACACACTAGGGAAAAAAAAAAAAAGCCCAATTTGTTCCTTAGATATAGCCACACAATCACATGGATCAGAATGACTCATGCACATACGTATTTTAAATTATTCCCAAAGGATGCATCTCTCTCTCTCTCTGTACAACTCCTCTGAAGTCAGTAATATGGATCCTGGCTCTGCACTTCCAAAATTCAGCCACAAATGCACCTCCTTCAATTAATGTCAGTTCAGGCATGCAATGATCTTATAAGCAGTTAACGTCTTTGATGGCAGGACCCAATGAAGAAAATATTTTTGCAAGTGATCCTAAGGCAGGATTCTACCCCATGATATGTAGCTGCTGCTTTTTCTACCCAAGAGGCTTTCCTTTTCTTTACTAGATTAGGTTGCATACTGTAGACATCCTCACTTCATGTCCTTCACCAGAGGAGCTGGAGGCAAAAGTCCCATTGAATTAAGACCTGAGGATGAATTAGTAATCCCAGTGCTTCAGGAACTCATTTAGAAATGGAGGCTATACAGTCTCTAAGGCAAAAAGAGAAAGGAACACAAAACACACTGAATTCACATTATGTGTACTCCAGAAGGTCCTTTCTGTGCTTTATTTTCTCTTGTAAGTTGACTTTACATTCTATAACCAACAGGGTATATTAATTATCCCAAAGGATCCAAAGCTCTTATGAGTCCAAATGCATTACCAGATGACGCTGGAAAGTCTCTGGGGCCCCAATATCCACCACAATTCCCAAAAGGAAAAGTAGTATGATGCCATTTCTTGTTACTTGGCTCATTTTTTTAAGGGAAAAGTAATGCCTATCCAGTTCACTTAGCTTTTTGGCAATTTTTTCCAGCTCTTTTCAAGAGAACATTAATAGATCTTCAAGAATATTCACCTGCTATGGGTGAGAATGGAGACTAAGAGTCAGGAAGGAGACTTCTATAAAAACAACTAGCAGCAATAAAACTATTATGCATAATATTTAATACTATATACTACTTGACATTTTGCAGTTCTTTGTACACACACAAGCAGATTTTTCTGAATATCCCCACAAAGATGGCATGTCCTATTATCACAAATGAGAAATCTGCAACAAACCTTCATATCCAGTGAAACTCTGCTGAATCAGAGTGTCTGCTTAGTACACTAGAAGAAGCCACTGTTAGAAATGTGGTTTAGGAATGTCCTTCTCTGGTGTCTCAGCCAAGCTGGTTAGTTAGAAACTACTCTTGCGTAATGCCTAAGTGGGTTTGGAAACATTAGCCCTGTACCCTGCACACCATATCTATTTGTAGTGCATATTTAATAACATTACTACAAATACCTATTCATGCAAATAATAACAGAAGATGGACCTACACCAGTTCTGAGAGCAGGACAGGAGCGGAGATTGCTCTTGACTACAGGAACTTGCTCAACAGAGGTGGTAATGCCAACTTTCCCTTCGCACTCCCTCTCCCTGCTCCCTGAGGCTGCCCGTATTCTCAAGGCAGCATTCTCTGTCTGCAGCCTCCTGACTTCCCAACAGCTGAAGAGGTTCAACTCAAACAGACATGGCAAAAACCAAAGGCGGCTGAGTTCTGAAACAAAGCAAACATTAATGCGTTTCCCAGACTGACGACAAACGGACTTGCAGTTACAAAAGCCAGCTCACTTTCCCTACAAAATTCAGCACCTTCCTGAACATTAGACCTTCCTGAACACTTTGCTGCTACGTTATCACTAGCACAGCAGGACTGCTATTCTCCCAAGTGTGCGTATTCACAACAAAACCCCACAATTTTATTCCAGTTCTCCTGTGTAGATCTGTTCTGGCTTGTACCCTTGCGCATATGAACAAAGCCACACTAAAATTCATGACACACACTGCAGATCCCCCCAAGATACCTTCTTGTTCCCGCAGGCAGCAAGCTTTGCCTTTGTCTTAAGCAGAATTCCTGTAAAGATGGTGCTAAGGAAGGAAAAGACCTTTTCTGCCCAAGATCCTTTCCTGGCAACTCCACCAGAGCCTGCAGAGGATCAGACTCATGCAGACTCACTCACATATTTTAGTTTAGTTAAAACGCCAAAAATTATTTTGCAGCAAGTTCTGCTTTAGAGTCCAAACCTGAGGTGTGCTCATGGAGCAGCGACAGTGCAGGGGACAAAGACTACTTTTCCTCCCTCCAGTAAATCTGTATCTTCCATAGAGAAACAAGGAAGACCATCAACTACTCGCACACACTATGTCCAATCCTGTATTTCTGCATGACCGGAGTCTTCTTGTGTATTGCTGCACTCAATGTATGGCTTATAAAATATTTCTGTAATGATAACAGGACATTTGTGAAAATGCTGTTCAGCTCAAAGCACAGCAGACCATGCAACAGTGAGCATCCAACTGAAGGCAATGTGTCATGCTGAAGATCTGCAAGGAGAACGATGTTTTCAGTGTACTACTTACACTAAGCCATCTTCCTGAGGACCCCAGTCAACCCCCTTGTACACAATAGATTTTTCTTGCTTGAAGTAGCATATGTTTGCAAAAACAATGCTGTAGCATCTAATGCCACATACAAGGCAGGCTGGGAAAGCAGAGTCTTTCTCCTACTGCCCCTGAGGCCACGAGGTAGAGGAACTGTAGGGAGGCAAACACTAGGAACTGGGCTCTTCACATTTACACAGGTATTAGAAACATAATTCCCAGATGTATTTCAGTTACATGAAATCAAGTCTTGAATTCTTTAACAAGTCTCTGATACATCGACTCTTTGCCCATTTGGGTGACCTGGACACTCGTCCATTCGTTATGTGAACTGCAAGAGGTAATCCACTCCGAAGTTATTCATGCAGTGGTTTGATTTGTCTTTAGTGGAGTCATGACACAACTGGATGAGATTCAAAAATGGCTTCACTCTGCAAACAACATGTAAAAAAAATGTTATGAGATTTAAGAAACACAGAGTCTCAAAGATACTTGCTTCATTGGAGGAATCACCTGCACTACTGGAAAAGACTTAAGATATTAGGCTAATAATTCAAGACTTCATTTCCAAGGAAAGAAACAGCAACCAGCTTTTTCATCATTTTTGGATGGAGGAGCTTGCTGAGGTTTATGTCTCCCCTACAATATTAAGAGCACAGCACACAATATAAGCATAGAATAGCAAGTCTATAAAAATAAATGAAAAAAAGCAGAGGATCACTAAACCTCAATTGCAAATTCTAAGAGTGCCATGAACAAAACCAAATTTGCATTTTACCAACCCTTCTTTTCTTTCTTTATTTCACCGAGGCATAATTGGGATGTTCAAAACGCTACAAATGAAGACTAAAACTACCAATTCTCCTCCTTAAAATAAAAGGTTAAGCTTGCAATTAGACGACGTTGGCATATCATTTTGTGCAATTACTAATTAACTACGATCCCCGATCACAGAATGCAGAAGTAGTGATTTTCTTCCTCAAGAGCCGCGTCTGCTTCGAGTCAAGTTCTGCCACGGAGGGAGGGAAAAAAAAAAAACCCACAGGGCAGGCGGGGGTAGGGGGGGGGACACCGAATGGAAGAAACGCTTCTTTACAGAAAACCACCCCGCATCGCGGATTTCGGCACCCGGCCGGGACGGGGCGGGGACTGTCTCTTATA